>APFE030766490.1:0-39211 GCA_000404065.3 Pinus taeda | reverse complement strand
TGCAAAGAAAAACAGAGAAAAAGCAGACCGCTCTGATACCACTGATCCGGATTTAAATAGGAACGCAATAAATTACAGAGATAACCATAAATACAGAGATGCGATAACCATAAATAAGGAGATGCAGCGGAAATAACACTTCATTTCATTAATGGAAAATACCGAAATATGCTTACAACCAGAATTGGAAATAAACCAGCTAGGACCATGGTAGCTTATCTCTGAGAAGAGATGTGCGGCTACATGTCTCTGAACTGTTCTGAACTTGTGTTACAATGAGGCTCGAAGGCCTATTTATTATTGAGAAACAATGGAAAACCCTTCACATTCCAAAACCGACCCTTAGAAGATGAAACGCCAAATTGTGGGCCCCGTTTTGGGTAAATTGGTACATCAATTTCCCGGGGTCGTAACTTTGGCATACGATCTTCATTTGACGCGTATGATAGCTCGTTAGAAATATCTATCCGAGAACTACTACTTTGGGAAGGGAAACATCGGTCCATGGACCCATTTTTCCCCCATATTTCCCAAAAAATGTCGTTTAGGTCCTCAAAACGGCTCCAGAAGTTTAGGACCCGAAAAAACTGCTAAGAATAGTAAATTGTGCTACAATTACGGGAACTGAAAAACTGAAAGAGACAGTTGTAGGGGTCCAAATGGGATAGGTGGGTGGCCACCAACATCCACCTGGATCAAGTTTGCAACCTTGTTGGAGACAAATTTTTGCCTTCATCATGGATATGAATAGTAGGGACACTCCCCTCTTAATTCCACAAATCTCAATTGACCTACCTCCATCATCTAAACAAATCACCTTCTTCTTGAAATAGTCTACCAAAGTTCAATGAGCTCTAGCTAATCCATTCCAATAACTACATCGTATGTCCCCAATGCTGTGATTTATGCCTTCAATTTAGTTATACAAACCTCAAGGTTTACTTGACATTGGTCAACATTAGGTCTTATTGCTTGTTTTATCCCAGAATCCATCTCAACTTGCTTAAATTAATCATGCTCATAGCCTATCAACCCACATTTTTCTAATGCAACTAGTGAAATCAAACTATCTGTAGCATCTGAATCAAACAAAATTTTATCTTTTACCTTGTTTATCATACCTAAGGTTTCTACCACAACATATTGGTGTTAAACTTGTTGTTTATCAATTTTTTCATAGATTCGATGGTCGTTACTTTCTCCCCCCCCTCCTTGGTGCTTTTCCTTCTCTACGATTGTTACTAGTTTCTAACTCAGGACAGTCACGCTGGTAATGAGGTCCCCCACATCCCCAAAAATTGATGTGTGGTAGAATTTGAACAGAATGTTGTGGATTTATTTCGAAAGAGTTCCTTCCCTTGGGACCCCTGCCCCTACTTGTTTCTCATCACATATGACCTTGATTGCACACGTCCTTAAAGCTGTAGGTCAAGCTACACTAGTAATCTTTGAAATCCCCATTATCAGTGCTCTGAATACAACCCTGTTTCCATATGACGGTGGCGTCAAACTCCCTCCCCTGGGGAAGGTACGAGGGTCCTTCCCCATAAACCTTGGTTGTTGTGGAAAAATGGTTTTGTTTCAGCCCTTTAAGTCTATGTGCTCTTCAACATAACGAGGATGTTCCACAACTTCTACAATTGAATTTGGTTTCCACATCCTCACCATTTCCCTAATCCTAAGGTTCAATCCATAGATGAAACGATCTTCTTGGCATTGATTAGTATCCATGTAGGAGACATACTTGACTAATTCCATGAATCCAATCTTGTATTCTTCTACCGTACGATTTCTGTGTACCAAATCATGGAAGGCTCCTACTTGTTTTTCTTCATAATATGTTGGTAGGTAATTTTTCCTGAATCTCTCCTCAAATAACTCCCAAGTAATTGTGTATGGAGTGAGGTGTAGTTGACGCTCTAAGTTACCCCACCAATTTAGAGCACAATCTCTAATTTGGAATGTTTCTATTTTACCTTTTGAATATGGTATAATTTCTTAGTGTGAAGCACCTTCTCATTCCCTCTAACTATGCTTCTGCACATTCGATGGCATCAACTCCATCTAACTTTGGGAGATTAATCTTTTGGAGCTCACTAGTAATGTTCTCGATTCAAGGTCCTCTATCAAAGTCTCTTGATCCCTTGAGATTTCCCAAACCTGATGGAGGGTGCTCTGCTTCCACTTCGATTTTTTGGTGACCTCTTAGAGTCTCATTAATCACTTCTAGGGAATGCAAGATGAGAGCCAACTCTAGTGAAGGTAATGGGTTATTTGTAGGAGGTCCTTGTGATGACCCTCCTTGACCTTGATTTCTTTGCGTCCTCACCATTTTGAATTGTTCAAATATCTGTATTGATACACAACACTTATCAGCACAACTTAGGGCCTTGTCAATTCTTACTCGGCTCACACATGTTTTGCATAATTATAGGTGTAATTTTTCCTATTTTTTATGCTTGTAAACGAGTATTTCTAATATTGTGAAGATAATCGTGGATCTAATAAGTCCTCTCCCATTGCTATCTAAGCAAGTGCTATGATGCAATGCTAGTCACCTTGAAATATCTTTAGATATCCCTAAACAATCATCCTAAATCCATCTTATATATTTTGAGCATTCACATAAACATTAACTTACCATTTCTAATCACATTATTATAACTAGATCTCCTCTTGAAATTGCATAAAGAATTTATAAATTGTCAGGGACATAATATATATATAATATAGATATATATTATATATATATTATATATATATTATATATATATAATATATTTAATATATATTATCCTTGTGTTTCAAGGTATGTGTCTATTGGCTTTAATCAACTCAACACAACATTATTGTCAGATATTTACTATTCCAATGATATATATAAAATGGCTAGTGCTACATTTTTAATATTTCAATATTATATATTGTCTTAAAGGAGGTTCTAATGTGCTAATAAATTGGTGCTCACCGTTGACACTTTGATGTGAATATGTTGTCTCTAAAATTTTTCAAGAAGTTGCATAAAAAAAAGTTAGGAATTACGCATAGCATCAAGCATAATGAGAGAAACCTGTAAATTTTTTACTTAAATTCATTTATATTATTCAATATTATTAATAGATAAACAACTTGTTTTAATGCAACTTAAAAGGTCAACATTCTTACTAAATATTGTCATTATATGAATTAATATGGTTGTAAGAAAATATATTTTTTGCAAAATAATATTTCTTTGTATTAATGTTATGCTCAATTTTAAGAAATAATCTTGATTTTATGAAAGGGACTTAACTCTACAGGAAATTACAACCTTCTTGTATACATAGATAGGTTATATTTGTTTACTAAGTCAATAACTTTTATATCTAAAGATTGTGTCACAATTTGCATAAATTTTGGTGGGCACTAACTTGAGTAAAATCCTATGTAAATTTGTGTAGTGATGTAATTTATGGTGGGTAGTAACTCTTGGTAAATATATTTAGCTATCTAAGTGTAATTTGGTTGGGCACTAACCTCATTAAGATTCATGTGGTGAATTGCATAATTTATGGTGCGCAATAACTCTTGGTAAATATACTTGGTTATCTATGTGTAAAGAATGTTAGATCTAAGACTTTTGTGATCCATAGTTTAGAAAACAACGTTTTGGATTATCATTGGTGGGTCAGTTTATCATTTTGAACATGATTAATTTGAAATTCAAGGAAGGTCAATGAAAATGAAATATTAACATAAACCCTAAATTTAGGTTATCATAAAGTGGTGCTCTAAAAATAGAATGTCAATTTTTTTTTTAATTGTGGCTCAAGAATCTAATTGCCATATACCAAATATCCTTTTACAAAAAAATATGAGAGTGGGTATTTAGAAGTATTTCTCTCCATACAATCAAATTAGGAAAAGCACTCAAATCAATATAATCTAGCAGAATTAAATTATGGAAGGAGTTGGGGAGGCTCTGTAAAGAGGAAGAGTCATAAATATCTAGATAGTTAAGGTGTGCTAAATACCTAAAGGAATTTGGAAGTCGTTGCAAAGATTTATGGAAGGAGTTGGGGAGGTTGTGTAAAGAGGACGAGTTAGAAATATCTAGATAGTTAAGGTGTAAAAATAGAATGTCAATTTTTTTTAATTGTGCCTCGAGAATCTAATTGCCATATACCAAATATCCTTTTACAAAAAAAAATGAGAGTGGGTATTTAGAAATATTTCTCTCAATGCAATTAAATTAGCAAAACCACTCAAATCAAGATAATCCAGTGGAATTAAATTATGGAAGGAGTTGGGGAGGATGTAAAGACGAAGAGTTAGAAATATCTAGATAGTTAAGGTGAGCTAAATACCTGAAGGAATTCAGGGAAGTCCTTGCAAAGATTTATGAAAGGCGTTGGGGAGGTTGTGTAAAGAGGAAGAGTTAGAAATATCTAGATAGTTAAGGTGAGTCCTAGTCGTTGCAAAGATTGGGAGTATGAAAGGTTGAGGTGTTGGAGCTTGGTTGTGTAAAGAGGAAGAGTTAGAAATATCTAGATAGTTAAGGTGAGTTCTAGTCATTGCAAAGATTGGGAGTATGAAAGGTTGAGGTGTTGGAGCTCTCTTCGATGTACGATATTTGAAACGATATTTTTTTCAATAAAGAACACAAGTTTGATTGTTCATGAAATACTTTAGGGCTAGTTAAAACAAAATTTCTAAGTTGACTTTTCTCATCCTCACCTTGAAGTAGTTATATTACATAAGGTGAAAAATACGTAGTAATAATTTATAATAATAATAAAAATTGACCATTAATAATTGACAATTTCTCATTATCATTAATAGTCGAAGGTTTCTCATTGTCATTATGTCATTATGTCATTAATAGTTGATTTTTTTTATTGCACACAATCTCACTAAGTAAATATATTACCTTAGTAGTAAAGTGAGTTTTCCCCTTGGTTAAGTACATTGAACTATATTGTTTGGAAATATAGCTGATTTTTTTTGCACACAATATCACTAGGTAAATGTATTCCCCTAGCAGTAAAGTGAGTTTTCCCCTTTGGAAATATTTCGTTCCATCCCTAAAAAAAATTAAAATTTATAATAATCATTTAATTCCTACATTTTTGTCCTAACATCATAGTTTTCACTTTAGGTAAGATGAAAACTACATTGAATGAAAAAGAGACGTGTTCAGAAGAAAATGATGGGAAAAGGGTGCTGAGATCTCAGGCATGTTCAATGAAAAGAAGAAATGCTTAAAAGGAAAGAGGCCAAAAGAACAATAAAACTAATGTAATAGAAAACGTAAAAATGTTGAAGCAATAGAAAAAATTCTTTGTTTTTACCAAAATGAGAGGCCAAATTTATCATATTTATCATAAAAAATTCAAAGCACAATGTGATGTGAATGAACAAAGTAGACTGTGGAAGGCTCGTTCCACTTTAGTTGGATTTATGGAGCTCAAGGGTATTTTGGCATGTGGATATAAGAGAACAATGTGATGCAAATGAACAGAGTAGACTGTGGAAGGCTCGTTCCATCCCTTGTGTCCTTCGACTTGAGTTGGATTTATGGAGCTCAAGGGTATTTTGGCATGTGGATATAAGTGCTGATACACACATCTTTAAAGCAAACAACACAAAGTGAACATAATATGTACTTCAAGAAGACCAAAAAGTGTCCATCGAATAGAATCCAGACAGAAAATAAATAAGAAGCGGACAAACTAAAACACCCCATTTCCTATAGCTTTGGCAAGAGTTTGGTGAATTAAAAATTCTGAACGTTGATCAATTTTCCCTATTTTTGTTACATGTAGCCTATTGCAGCGATCATAAATACTTTTTCAAGTGCTTAGTATATATAAATATAATATATATATATATATATATTATATATATATATATATAATATATTAACATTACTTTAGATGACGGGAAGGAAGGAAAAATGTCAAACTTTTAAAATTAAGCTTAGAGGCGTCTTTTTCTAGTGGACACCACATTGCTTATAAGCCTCATCTAAACCAACGAGTTGGTTGTGGCATTTGTCATTGGTTGTATATGTTGTTGCTCTACTATCCTTTTCGCCAATCCATGTTAAATAAAATTATTTTTTTATTTATTTACTGCCTAAATATTTTATTATATTATATAGATATATATTGTAACACATGTTTTTCTTATAGGTCAGGCTACTAACTGGGTTTCAAGGTCTATATTTTGAAACTTGGCTCTCATACCATATGTGAGGATTCCCCACGGTCCTCTAACTAAAAATTAAATTTATTTAATTTTAAACACAACAAGAAGGAAAATAACTTATTTATAACTCAACATTTATTTGATGACAATATACCATTAAAATTTGTTTACCACATATTAAATAAGTATGAATTTCATCACAACCATTTACATAAGTAATCAATAAATGGAGGAATACTTGTTCCAATAACTTGGTTGAGATGCTCCTCACTCTATTGATGCTCATGTCGACTACCCAACTGAATTTGCCTTTCGGCGAACTAGGAATTATTTCCTAGCCCATGAAACCTCCACAGTTTCCCTAGCCCTTTGAGCCCAAGTAAAACAAGAAGTAGTGTGTCTAAGTTAAACAAACACTCTCTAGATCCAAGTTTGTATTCTCTTATTTATCTCTCCATTCTCTCTCTTCTCTTTCTCCAGATTCCTTTCCCAAAGCAAAATCCTCCAAACCAAAGCCAAGACTAAGGATTCCCCCCCTCTCCTCTCATCATCCTTCCCCCTTTATGTCTCTTCCTCCCATCCAGCTCAACCATCTTTCATTAATGTCAAGACTACCCCCTCATCCTTTCATTTAGTATCCTTAACTTTTCTTACCATATTCTATTCGAAGTAGATTTGAAAAGACATTTTGAAAATAAAATATGGATATTTAATTTAGAATTAAATTGGAGAAGACCATAACCTCTCCCATGAAGATTTGAGAAGATACCTTGGGATATGGATATTTAATTCGGAAATTAATTAGAGAAGACCATATCTTCTCTTGAGTATATTTGAGAAGACACGTTGCGATATGGACATTTAATTTGGAATAAATTGGAGGAGACAATATCTTATCCAAGATTAAATTTGAGAAGCAAGTTGGGAATTGAATAATAACAATGATAAAATTTATATCAGTAAAATAAAATTACAATTTCACAAATGTAAGTATATACCAATATTTTTTGATAATTATAAGTCAATATTTTCAGTTAAATTAAATATTAATAAAAAGTAGCATGATAAGATTAAGTAGGGCATTACATGAAACATGATCAAAACAAGAAGTCAAGCAAGAGATTAAAGCAATTCTAGATCCTATGAAGAAAGCCTCTACAAGAGACAATTTAAAAGCTACAAAATAAGTGATTGAACAAAATTTGGTTGAACATTTCAAGCTTCATGCAAATCTCACATTGTTCTTGAACCAAGTGCAAGTAAAAAAGCCAACCTTTTCACCAGATGGATTGGAATGCTTCATGTGCCATTGGTATGAGGTACAGCACAAGATCCTAACAATTCTAGGTGAATACAAAATTTGGCTAGCATACTTGGTTTGTGATCTAAATATAGAAGCTCTAGAACTTTCCATCACCAAGCTAGCTAATTAGGAATGCTTTGTTTCTTCAATTTTGATGTAATTACTATTTTGTTAATATTAAATTATGATTTAGAGTAGAGACTCATATGAAATGTGAAAATTCATGCTGATGTTGAGGAGTCATGAGCGTAGGTGAAAGGTCATGATAGGTTAAAAGTCACTCTACATTCTATAAATAAACCCTCTTGGATAGATGTAAAGGACCTTCAATTTTGGACTTCAATTGTGCATATTGTTTGAGAGCTACTATATCTTTTGATTATTCAAGCGGTGGCTTTGTATATCCACTAATGGATTTCATAGGAATTTCAAATGATGGCTTTGTGAATATTTTAACTTAATGTTCAAGGCTCTTTGAGCTCAAGCACAAAATTTCGTACATGTGTTGTTGATAATTGTGAGAATCTTATTTCTGTGATTTGATGGTATATATATATTTTTCCATGTGTTTATATTAACAAACTACTTTTTTGATTTAAGAACATATCTTCTAATGCCTTCATGTTTTTTTTTAATTAGTAACTAATTCATAGTCAATAAATCAATCTTTCCCTTTATACATGTGTTTTAATTGAAGTCTTCCTAACATTGCTTCTTTTAATATTCATTTCATGTTATTTAGTTATTGTTATGTTCACAACATCTCATATGTTAAGTTTCCATAAATTTTCTTAACTCGTGTTTGTCAAAAGCTTCATTTGTTCTCTAACAATTGTTGTTCCTCCTAGCTAAAGTGAATCTCTAAGAAACATGGTGGAAGCTAGCCACACATACCAGATGGAACTCCTATCCCAAAAGGTGTAGAGTCTAGTTGAAATTTTCCACTCTGGGGATCCCTTAACTATTGGTGGTAAAATATGGCTCATCAACAGATTTGGAACTAGAAGGAGTGTGGTCATTGTATGGCTAGTGTAAATCCTCAATTTTCTCCTTACAATTATGAACAAGAAAGTAACCAACCTTATTCCCATTGAGTTTCTCCTCCTACCTGCGAAACTCATAAATTTGAGTCCCCACTACATAGTTTTGAACTAGTATACAAAGTGACTTACAATATGTTAAGATTCACCATATTACCTGCAATTAACCAGAAGCCATGGAATTATTCTTGTTACATTCTTCCTACCATATAATTTTGTAACCCAACTGTAGAAAAGCCATCAAGGAGTGTTAGTTATTATAGTTAAAGAGTTGGTTCAAGTTTCTTTACATTATTTAGTAGACGTTACAAAAGGAAATACACTAGAGGGAATTGAAATCCACATTGATAGGGAGAACACTTAAGGTGAGAAACTTTAAGGGAAAAAATTGGAAGGTGAAATGAAGGACCTCTCCAAAATAATAAACATATTGAATGACCAGGGTGAAGATAATTTAAAGAATGAAGGGAATTTACTAAATGATAACAAAGGCTCAGGTTTTGATTCATAAAGTGACGAAGAAAACATTAATATAGATGAAAATCAATCACAACTTCTAGCATGGATGGAAATGTCCACTCTTGATATTTCAGGTATTCTTCATGACTTACCTCACAATCCCAAAAAAAATGTCTCACTAGATATGAACCAAAGAAAGGATTTCCATAGAAGTAATTTCTCTCACTAAAGATGATGAGTGTGAAACATGAGGGAATCATGTGTATATTGTTCCAATACACCTTCAAGAATAAGACTATTGCATGATATCGTTCTCTTCCTGTAACATATATTGAACTTGGGATGAGTTCATAAAATCTTCCGTGGAAACTTTACTAAAGAAAAGATTTCTACTATGATTCTTAAAGAATTGATCTCACTAAAGATGGGGAAAAAGAAAGAGTTAAGGACTTTAATTAGTGCTTCATGGTTATTCTAAATAAGTTCCCTAACAATGTGTAACCCCATGATTTAGTTAACATTGACTACTACATCTCCATGCTACCTCATAACATTACCATGTTCGTGCAGAGGGTAATTAAGAGTACACTGGTTGAGAATTTTGTTGAAGCCATCACTGTTGAAAAGGACAAGATATTTGTAGGAGAAAACGAGATCCAATATTAACCCAAGGGTATTGGTGATAAATCTCAAGCTTCCTCTAGTAAAGATTCCTTTGATTTTCAAGGTTTAGCAAAGTATCTTAAGAAGCTAACTAATGAGGTGTCTGATTTGAAAATAAAGAGATGTGAAATCTCTTCTAGTAGCAAATGTTCTAAGACATTTTATAAGAAGGGTAGAAGTCACCCAACCAAATCAATACAAAGCTCGAACATGAATCTTAACGATGAATAATTAGGAATGAAAAAATATAACACTTTCGACCAAGCTACTCACTCTAATAAAACATGTTTGCAGTGGCTCCACAATATGGCCACAATGGTGAATAAAGTGGTAAATGACCAAACAATTGAAGACCAAGACAATCAATCAAAATATGAAGAAGATTCCTCCCCTCCTAGGGATAGTGATGGTTCCTCTATAATGTCACTTGATGTTGGATGTGGAGCCTAATTATCTTCTTTATTCAAAGGTATCGCCTTGTTGGACACCAATTCATAATGGGTTACCCGTTTAATCACTGTGAGGGGGGGTCCAAGTAGGGTTAAGATTATTTTATGATCTCCCCCTGGTGGGGGTTCAGGGGCAGCACCCCCGAAGCTAAAAATAGATGTAATATTTCCTTGTAAAATATTGTAATGTCGTAGTTAATCTAGGTCATTCATTAGTTAGATGATATGAAGGTAGAATTTATGTTTAAGCTAGGGTTTTTTGCTCTAGAAGAAAACCCTATTTTTATATGAGGGAATTTTATTGTAGTTATGTATTAGTATTCTGAGTGAGAAATTTAGAGGAGATTGTCTGAGACTGAAGAGAAAATTACATTGTATCTACTATAGGTTGTATTTCTTCATTTTCCTAGATAATATAAAGGAAGGACAGGTTGTTTCTCCATGAATGTAACCCAAATTGGGTGAACCACGTATATATGTGTCTCTCTTGTTTTATGTGTTTGTGTTTCTGCAATATTTTATGTGTTCCATTGCTCTATAATATATAATTTTCTAACACTTGAATTTATCAGAGATGGTGAGTATTTGTTGGTCGGGATGCTTTAGTTGGAGAGGCTCCTCCTTCAAACCCTCCTAAGACATAGAATCCGAGGATTAAAGGTCTAGTGGATGAAACCACTTTAGAATATAAGAAGATAATGATGATAATTATATTTCCTGTGAAAGACTTGTCTCAAAATTCAAATTCAAAATATTGAATAGGGAAGGATTCAGAGAGTACGTCACAAAGTGTTAAAAGCAATTCTAACACTCCTTAGGCGACTAACAAACCTTCTAAATCAACAACCTTAGCACAACCATCCAAAGAGGAGAGTATATCTTGCAATATGGATTATAACATCGTTGAAGATGTAAAGAAATCTTGAAAAAATATTTCAATCATTGAGATAGCGAAGATTCATTGCCGTAGGTAGCTGATTAACAAGATTTTCAAATCCTTTCCTTCAAGTTGCAAAGATGATTCTTCCTATTCCAAGAATTATTCTTCTTTTGGTTAGCCTAAATCATAAGTTAATCTCAAATCCATTATCAAAGCTGAAAATTTTAATTCAAAATCTATAGTACCTCCCTTTTATTGGCATTTGAGATATTCAATTACAATGTGCACAATTATGTAGTTGACTTTATTGCATTGACAAACATTATCCCTTGGTTTGCTTGCAAAAATATTAATGCTAAACTAGAGAAAATAGATGCAAATGTTATCAAATTTGATATATATTAGGTATAAGTTGTGGGAGAACTTAATAACATGTTTATTAGTTTATCTTCTATCTCAAGGGTTCATTAGTTTAATGAAATTTTGGCTGTTAATAATATGCAGGGATATGGGCTTCTATTAAGTAGAGACTGGTCTTGTAAACTTCATGAATACTTTTCCTCAAACTGGTCTCACTTGTGGCACACTTACAAAAGAAATACATGAAACATACATTTAATACTAGGAGGTGATCCCATTTAGGAAGATCATGTAGTGGCTTATGAATCCTGAAAAATAAAGGAGCACCTTGGGTTAGAAACAATTATCCACACACTTAAAATGTGGAGACACTAATTAGTTGATAAAATTTTTACCTTAGTTACAGATCATGTGAGTTTAAAATACATTTTTAGCCAACATGACATGAAAGCCACGAAAGCTATATGGATGGCCTTATTTACATGCATATGACTTTGACATTAAGAATATAAAAGGAAACGAAAATAAGTGAGTAGATGTACTAAGTCGAAGTATAAAGTAGAATTAAGATGAACCAAATTTCATGAAACATATCAAAAAGAAAGCATTAGAAGATATAATTATAATCAAATTTGTGAATATATAAAAATTTAAATTGATCAAAACAAACAATCAAATTATGCAGTGAGTGAAAGGGGGTCGTTAACATATAAAATAGACTTTATTCTCTGGATGTTACCAAAATTAAATAGTTGATACTTGATGAAAATCATAAAATAGCCTCCTCAACTCACCTTGGGTATAACCAAATGAACACCACTCTTAAAAATGGATTTTTATGGCCTGTTATGAAGAAGGAAGCAGTTGAATAATTGGAAAGGTGCCAAGAATGTCAGTAGGTGAAAGTAGAAAACGAACACCTAGTAGGATTACTAACTCCATTGTCTGTACTAGAATGGAAACAGGAAGTGATTTCATTAGACTTTATAACTAGGTTACCAAGGAATCAAAGCAAACATGATTATATTAGGGTTGTGGTAGATAAATTGTCTAAGGTTACTCCTTTTATACCTATTCAATGTGATTTTTGAGTTGCACATGTGGAAAAATCCTTTATGAAATAATTTATGATACTTAACAGTATACTAAAGATTATTATATCATATCGAGATAATTCTTTTCCAATTTTTGGAAGGAATTGATTACTTGAACGGGAACACATCTATGTTTTAGCACTATGTACCTTCCACAAAAACAAGGGAAAACAGAAAGGGTTAATTGGGTCATAGAATACATGGTATGCATGTACGTAATGAACTAGCCTATGAAGTGGGAGGACTATCCATGTTTAGTGGAGTTTCCCTTTAACAATAGTTATCAGATCTCACTCAAGGTGAGTCCGATCGTGGTTTTGTATGGAAGGAAGTGTCATATTCCTTTGAGTTGGAGTTGACTTGAATATAAGCTTATGGTAGTGCTAGACCTACTACAAGGAATGTAACAGATGGTGAAAAAGACCAGACAAAATCTAAAAGTGGTGTATGATAGACAAAAAAGCTATGCGTATATAAAAAAGATGCATAAAAAGTTTGGATTGAGTGAAAGTGTATATATTAAATTATAACCAAAAAGGAGTTCCTTAAAATTCGTGAATTGTTTGAAACTAGCCCCTTTTTTTGTTGGTCATTTGATATACTAGATAGGGTAAGACTAGTGGCCTACTAGTTAGCACTACTAGTCCACATTAGAGTTCATATTATATTTCATATCTCTCTTTTGAAAAATTATATTCATGATCCTTCTCACATAAGTAATTGGAATGTTGTATAGTTTGAACTAGAAGGCGAGTACTAGGTCAAGCCTCTAAAATTTTCAGAATGGAGGGAACTATACTATGGAATCAAGCCATCACCGAGGTTAACATGGAATGAAACACTTTGAGAGTAAAGAGGCTACTTGTGAGTTGGAAGATGAAATTAAAGAAGAATTTCCTATGCCATTCTAAGGAAAATGGAAGTCTAAAAACATCCAGGAGAATGTTCCCTTTTAAGGAGAGGGGAGATGTAATTCCCCCTTGTAAATTTATTTTTATGAATTTTATATTAAAAATTGTGGGTGAAGAGTCGAAGTGGGACAAGTGACGTTATGTGATGATTTAAATATTTATTTTGAGTTATAAAAAGAGAAAACTATTTTTGTGTGTTATTATTCTTGAAAATATGTTAAATGATATCATGTGAGATTAGACTCCTAACTTTCAAGAATATAGTTGGAAAATTGTTATTCCCAAGAAGGGGTTAGAACAAAAGGGAAAAAAATACTTTGTTTTTCCATTCAATGGGAACTATTGACAACATACAAACCAGAATTTGTGAAAAGGGAATACAAGAAATAAAGGAAATTAATTTTGAGGATAAGTGCAAGTGGGAGAGAAGGATTGGACTTGAACCCTAAGATTTGCGAGATGTAGCTAAAGGGTTAAGGGGGTAAATTTGTTGAAAGAATATTGTAAGTTGTTTTATTGTAAGGGAGGAGGAGTAGAGCTCAAGGGGAAATTCTATAAATCATAGTTCATGGATGGGAGAAACATGGAAGATTTTAGCTTATTTTGAGGAATCTCTAGATAAGTATTTATGATTACCTGAAAATGATACTATGTTATTTAAGATTTTTTATTTAGATGAGAGTTATGAATAAATTATTGAGGAGGTTTTGGTATACCTATTTTTATCTTCTAAATGTATTTATGTGAATAAATAGGTTTGGTTAATATTTTTGAAAAGGAATTTAGTGTTTGTATGTACACTGGACTAAATTGTTGTACAAAAAACTAGAGGAACCAAAAAAGATGATGCATTTATGGGTTGGAAAAAAAAACCCTAACTGGGGACCATCCTGATAACTACTATAAAAAAAATGAAAATAGTGGGAAGTGGCTATTGTAAAAAAGAAAAAATAACGGATATCAAGAAATAATTCAAGTGCATATCAATGCATATAAAAAAAAATAAGGGTATCCTTTTGCAATAAACTATGTCTAAATAATTGCAGGCTAGGTATAAGCACATGTGTGTATTTTCAAAGCATATATAGTTATAATAGAGGTAGTATAATTTAACAATCAATACTATTCATAAAATAGTAAATTATGCCCATGTTAGCCATGTTAGCCATGAAAAGTAAAGTAACCTCAACATTTAGCCAAGGTGATAGGAAGTCGTGAGAAAAATAAATAATAGGGCCTAAACAGATTCCTAGTGGTTCCCCATGATAGGATTCCTCCAAGCCATTGGCCTTGTTTTGGTCCTGCTAAATTCATAATACTAATTATAGGGCTATAGAAATAATGTAATCTCAATATATAAAATATAGTGAAAGATAGTGTGAATGTAAAGAAAAGGAGATGCCACAAATACTGAAAATGTTATAATAACTACATATAAACACGCTAGAAATTATAATGACTTATTTGTAGGGTAAGTAGAACATATTCATACTTTAAGGGAATACAAATACTAATGGAAATATAACGACATGCAATAATTTGAACAGGAAAAGAACTACAAAAATATGTCTTCCCAAATTGAAGAAATAAATATTTGTTGTCTAGCTTTACAAGCTTCAGCCTCAAACAATAGATAATTCAAGGAAACACTTCTCATGTATATAAATTTTATAACAATGAACAATGCATACCAAGAAAGAAGTCAAGTGCATAACAATGCATATAAAAAAAATAAGGATATCCTTATGCAATAAACTATGTCTAAATAATTGCAGGCTAGGTATAAGGATGTGTGTGTATTTTCAAAGCATATATAGTTATAATAGAGTTAGTATAGTTTAACAATCAATATTGTTAAATAGAGAATAGAACATTATGCCCACGTTAGCCATGTTAGCCATGAAAAGTAAAAGAACCTAAAAATCTAGCTAAGGTGATAGGAAGTCCTGAGAAAAATAAATAATAGGGCCTAAAGAGATTCCTAGTGGTCTCCTATGCTAGGAGTCCTCCAAGCATGTGCCCTTATTTTGGGTCTGCTAAATTTAGATTAATAATTATAGGGTTATAGAAATATTATATTCTCAATATATAAAATATAGTGAAAGATAGTCTGAATGTAAAGAAGCAAAGATGCCACCAATATTAAAACTATTATAATGACTCCATATAAACACACTAGAAATTATAATGACTTGTTTGCAGGGTAAGTAGAAAATATTCATACTTTAAGGGCATACAAATGCTAATGGAATTATAATGACATGCAATAATTTAAATAGGAACATAACTATACAAATATGTCTTCCCAAATGGAAGAAATAAATATTTATTGTCTAGCCTTATAGGATTCCACCTCAAACAATACATAATTCAAGGAAACACTTCTCAAGTATATAAATTTTATTAACATGAACAATAAAACTACAAATGAACAAAACACAGTTTCTACTCTGGAAATGTTATAAGTATAGCTATATTCGCATCCAAATGTGTATTATATCAAATATAAAAGATGTACATTTGGAAATTAGTAGAATAGGTAAAACAAAATTGTAAAAAATACAATTATCATAATAAAAGTACCTACGGAAACTAGGCAATTTTACAAAAAAAATCTAGATAGGGATGTAACCAAATAAATGTGAATCTAGCTAGTTAAGGCCTCTCTATAAAATGCTAATCCCAAAAAAAATTATCATGTGCACTGGACAAGTTGAAGCCTTTAAATGGCTTCAATAACTTGTAAAAAAAATAAATGATAGATGACCACCTACAATAGTTGTGCAAGAAGAAGAGAAAATTTGAATATATGGTTTTGGAACATGCGAGACTCAAAATACACATGTATCCAGAAAAATAACCTGCAATGAAATTAAAATAATATCTTGGTTAAACCCTCAATTTTCTTCAAGAAAAATAGCATAAGAAAATGTTGAAAAACATATTTATAACAACATTACTATTTACGTTGGAGGAGGGAAGAAAAGTCTTTGAAGTAAGGCCCTACTAGATTTTAGGGTCCAAAAAGAGGACAAGTTAGGGTCCAAAATCAAGACTAGATTTTGAAGGATTTCAGGTTACAAAATTAAGAGCCACTATTAACAACCCTGGAGTAGAAAAACATCGTAACCAAGGACTCACAATTAAAGTGAGGGTTAAAGCTTTGCATTCAAATACATGGATTAATAGAGGAACAAAAAATCTAACCATCAACATACACTAACACCATAGAAATAATTGTAAAGGATTTTATATATATAATAGGAGTTGAAATAAAATGGTGAAAGTCAAACTTTAACCTTATTGTGAAACCCTACCTCGGCTTATAAATTATTTTCACCTTTTTCAACATGTGGAGTAGGACTAGAAAAATTCATTATGAAAATCTGTAAATTTTTAAGGAAAATACCTTATTTTTTAAGTCTAATTTCTATTGTTGCAAAGCTTTCTCCTAAAACTAGAGCAATTGCAAACAAGGCCAAAGAAGCTGAGGATTCGAGGGGAGGTAGCTACATTAACTATAGAGGATTCATATTTACCATTGATGTAACCATAATAAATCCTTCCCGTCAATATTTCCATATCTTGAAGGTTTGAGCAAATCATGGACCCTACTTTCAAGTGTAACTCATCATAGCGGCCAAAGGTTGAGAAGCCTTTCTAGAGGCACAATATAGTCGTGAAAGCTGCTGCGAGAATCTATAATTTTTTTATCAATATCCATGCAATGGATATATAATTAATTTTCCAAGGTAAATCGAACAACAGATCAAATATCAAAGAAATAGCAAAATTCCTTTTGAAAGTCTGTAAATTTTTAAGGAAATCCCCTAATTTTCTAAGTCTAATTTCTATTGTTGCAAAGCTCGCTCCTAAAAATAGAGAAATTGAAAATGAGGCCAAAGAATCAAAGGGTTCGAGGGGAGGTAGCTAATTCAACTATTGAGGATTCATATTTACCATTGATGTAACCCTAATAAATCCTTCCCGTCGATATTTCTGTATCTCAAAGGCTTGAACAGATTGTGGACCCTACTTTCATGTGTGACTCGTCATATCGGCCAAAGGTTGAGAAGCCTTTGCAGAGGCACAATATAGCCATGAAATCCACTCCCAGAGTCTATAAATTTTTATCAATATCCATGTGATGGATATATAATTAGTTTTCAAGGTCAATCAAACAACATAGATAAAATATCAAAGAAGGGTTACATATGTATAAGCATCATATGAAATCACACACACACACACAAACACACACACACACACACACATATATATGAGTGTTTGTAATATTGTAACAGCCCATGGTTGATTTCCTATGTAAACAAATAAAAATAATAACCAAGGTCATGGGACAGATATTCCAGGTTGAATGTTGGGAAAAACCATAGTGATGGGGATCATTGGTGATTAATAAATGACTATGGAAATTAGCAAAGAAAAAGTGGAATTTATTGGGATTTATTTATGAAAGTAATGGAAAATAGGAGAAAAGGAAAGTGAAAGGTCACAAAATTGCACGAGAGGAAAATTGAAGGAAAAATAGAGGAAAAAGTAGAAAATAGAGGACTCAGTGATAAAAAGGGTTATGGGGATCAATTCACAACCTTTTATCAGTTTTAGTGTAGATTTCTCTTATATTCTCTCTCCCTATCTTTCATACTCCTGCATAATTAGAGAAATCGTGGAGCATGCTTGGAGCACTCTAGTTTTAATTGGATTTTGATAAATAAGGAAAAGGATAATAAATAAAGTCGAAGAGGACAATGGTATCAGCAACTAAAATGTGATTTTCTTGCAAGTATCAAGTTGAATGTATGAATTAATTTTGAGTTTCAAAATGCATGTTATATGCATGTGGTTATTTAGTTATGATTTGTCATTGTCATGGAGGATTGCCTAGATTGACAATGATTTTTCCTATCCTTTCCTTTCCTCGATAGCCATGGTGTTTTGGGTTTTTCCACTGGTTGTTTTTGATTCATTCTTAGGTCACTTATGGTTGTGGGTTGAGTTACTAGTTGTTGGATTCATTGGTTGGAAAAAGCACTCTAGATCCATGGAACAACTTGGGTTGAGTTACTAGTTCCGGAGCATTAGCTGGAAAAATACTTTGGAGCCCTTGGTGGGTTGCATTTGTTGGGAATCAAAATTTTCGTTAAACAAAAACTCGCAGGTGTTAGTCAACAATCACATTGTCATAGATAAGGATCCATAAGAGGCATTTAGTCCATGTTGCAAAACACATAGGGAATGTTTGTTTATCCAATTTCCAACAATCTCCGAACAACGTGAGTCAAGTGTGTATTGAACTTGTGACATATGCTCTAATACCACTTGTTGGGAATCATGATTGTCGTGAAACCAAAAATCATAAGTGTTAGTCAACAATTGCATCGTTAGAGATAAGGATCCACAAGAGGTGATTGGTCCATGTCACGAAACACATGGGAGCGTTGGTTTATCCAATGTCCAATAGAGTTACTAGTCTTGGAGCCTTGGTTGGACAAATGTTCTGGAGCCCTGGAAGGCTGTGAGTTGAGTTATTAGTTTGTGGAGCCACGGTTTGGCAAACATTCTGGAGCCTTGGAAAACTTGGGTAGAGACTGATTTGGTTGGTGTTATTGATGTCTACTTCTGAGGTAGAATAAGTCGTTTAAGGTTGCGGTGGTTTGGCCTCTGGAAACCCTGGTTTGGTTTTGTTTAGATTAGTCCATGAGATCCCACATTCATGCTTCGAATATGGTACGAGGGTTATTGGATGAAAGAGAGATTTGGTTCAATCCAATCTATGTTCAAGTGGTACGTGGAAGTCCCCAACTTGGTTAGATTTTGCATACATTAATAAGCACTATTTTCCTCTTGTGTTTTTATGAGTAATTGTACTTGTTATTATGCGACTTTGAGAGTTCTTCTATCATAGTGTATATGTTGTTCATTTACTAGTTATATGTTGGTTATAAGATGTATATTGGATATGTTTTTTTTGTGTTTTGATTTGTTCATGGATGGCTAGTTAATGGTTAAGAGCTAATATATTTTATTGCAACTATTATGAGAGGGAATTAGACTATCTTGATGTTTCTGAGATATGTATCAGACCCCTATGTCTAAAAAGGCATTCATGACATGTAGATTACATGTTCGCCATAATTTTGATGAAATGCATTTCATGCTTAGGAATGTTTATGTCAACTCCTTGATAAAATTTTGCATGAATAGCTTTTCCTAGATGTCATTATTGATTCTGGAAAGTCTCACTAAGTTTTGGGAATTGATCAGGAGATTGACCCTGAAATTAGGCTCAGAATCTGATATCACATGCTTTGAACTGAATATTTTGGCTACAACCATTGGGATGTTGGATTATGCACGCGGTTAGAGGCTCCTAACTACATGGATTCCTTTTCTTGTGAGTGATTGAGGCCCAAGGCAAGGAAAAGGTGGTCTAGCTCGGGATTTGGCCACCTAGGATGCTTACTTAGCCTCTGAGTGACCTATAGTCCTTGTGGAATGTGAAAAGTTGTTAGTTTGTCTTCTGTGATTGGCCACAGTTCCTCAAAGGAACCTAGGAGGTTGGATTATGTGATACTAGCTTCTCCTCTCATGTTTAACCCAATAGGCCAGTGAAACTCATTAGATATGGGAGGGGTGGTTATAAATATGTTTAAATGCAACACAATATTGTATGGTAAGGTTCCGCTAGACCAATGCCCTAATTTATCATAGTGAGAGACTAAGGATAAAATATTAAGCTATAAAGAAAATATATAGGAAAGTCTCATTTCACATTTATCGAAATCTAGATAGAGATTACATAATAACTTGGATTCATTGAAGAGGTAAAGAGAAACTTGAAAGGTCGCATGTTTACTTTTATAATAAAAAATTGTTGAGAGAAATGTATGCGTATGTTATCTGTCTCTCTATAAAATTTCATTGATAGTTATGATTAAATTCCGCATAATTTTAGAAAGTCGTTACACCATCTCATTAAAAAAGTGTGACCTTACTCAAGTATAATTTTCATTACATAGTTAAAATTATTATAAAATTATTTTCACATGTAAAATTATTCATTATAAGTTTCAGTATTCCCTAAAGACATTATAGACCTTTTATAAAGTCATAAGCCACAACATATATTTCTATCTTCTAATTATTATTAAAATTCGACTAAAAAGATTTCAACAAGACTAAGAATCCATGGACCATGGACAAGATTGCTCGGATCCTTAGGCGGTTTGATATTCCCTCAACCTTCAGGCCCCTCAGAACCATTCAGAATTCCCTTCGGTCGGTGAAAGATCCTGTTAGCCCGAAAGACATGAAGGGTGTTTATTTGATCCCTTGCTCATGTGGGACACCCTATATCGAGGAGACAGGGTGCTCCATCTAGCAGAAAATTTGTGAACTTGCCGCTAACCTGAGGCATGGGAGAACAAAGTCTTCAGCCTTAGCAGAGCATGTAGACAAGACCAAGCATCATGTCTATATAGAGGAGGCCAAGGTTATTGCCAAAGTGGTTCAGTTCCATCATCGTAAATTGAGGGAAGCTATTGAAATTGAGAGAAGGCCTATCAATCTCAACAGAGATGATGGCTGGAAGGTAAGTAGATGTTGGATCCCTGCCCTTTCTTCTTAGTGTTTCTTCCCTGCCCCCCCCCCCCTTGTTGATCTGTGGTGTTTCCTTCATTCCCCGCGCGTGCCTTTCGTTTCTTCCTTTTCCTCTTGGATCTGGGATGTTCTTTTGGATTTGATCCCGTCCTTCGCCTCCTATGTCTCGTTGGCGCTCTTCCCAGTTGATTTTTTCCTTTCGGAGCTTATTAAGTATAATCATTAATCTTATAATATAAGATTTATATATAGATATATATCGTTAGAATTTATATTCTTAGCTAGATATTTATTTCCTCTTTTATTTATTTATTTTTATGATTATTATTATTAGTGTTCTATTCTACCTTAGATTTATGGATATATATATTATTCTAGTTATTAATTTAATTTAATTTGATTTTAATTTAATTTTATGATTTTTTCAATGATCTGAGTCCTTTACCAGCCTTGTTCTTAAGTATTATTTAGATATTTAATGGAATGATTAGCCTTTCTAATTATTATTTTATTTATACATGGGTCTATTTGTATTTTATTTATTCTATTGTTATTTTATCATCATTTTCTGGTTTTATTTTTATGTTTATGTTTTTTAGCAACCTAATATCATTTTATATAGATATATTTGTATATATTATTAAATAAATTAATTAAACAAGCAAATTAACTTTTAAACTAACCATAAAAGTATGGTATTTCTTGATATTTCTCTTATTACTATTTCTTTGTCTTAAAACAACTTAACAGTATATATATGATGTAAATAAATAAATTTGTTATTAAGTAATTTAACAAACAATCAAATTATCTTTTTAAACTAACCATGTTAGTATAGTATGGTTTTTCTGGATATTTTTCTTATTCCTATCTTTTTCTTTCTCGTAAATAAACATAAGATTATTATTTTAAGTGAATATATATACATTATCTAAATAATTAAATTAAATTATTTTTAAATAAACTAACCATTACGTTGTTTAAATATTTTTTTCCTTAATAATAATCATAATAATAATAATAAATAATAACTAATTTGATAAACAAATAAACTAAAAAACTTTGGGGTAGTATGTATATAATAATTTTTTAACCCAACTTTCGCTTAAACAACCTAAGATTATATATATATTATATATTATATAATAATATATATAATTATATATATATATAATATATATATATATATAGATATAATATATACTAACTAGCTTTTAATTCATTTATTTGTAACGAATTTAACTTGGTTTCAAATAAAATTATAATAATAAAAATAATATTAAGAAAATTTGACCTAGGTCCCAGTGTCAAAAATTAGTCGTTATTTTTTAGCTGTTGGAGTCTCTGCTCAGATTATTTAACATGCTGGACTAGATCTAGTTCTTCAACTTGTCCTGACGATGAACCACACTGTTTGGTTTGAAACGCGTCGACAAAGGTCTTGCTATATGTGATTTACGCTGAAACTCTTCTTTTAACTAAAGATGAAAAATCTAACAGTCATAGAGTAGTTGGAGAGTCACCAGGATAGGTGAATAGTCACAAAGGGGAATGTCAAGGGTCACCCTACTCTTTACTATATATAGTACCTCATAACTCATTGTAGAGGTTTTTGGTCAACCAACCTTCTGATAGGAGTATCTTAGAGAAATCTTGGAGATTATTGTAACAAGCCTTGGCTTCTCCACTGTGCAGAGCTAGTACATCTCTTTGGAGGAGCAGGCAGCAGTGATTGTAATGTTCCACTATTGGAACTAGTGGTTGGTCATGGTTGTATTGTATGACTGAAACTTTCACTTCTTAATATAACAGAGCCAACATGTTTCATGCATATGTCGTATTGTATTTCAACTATCTTGTTTACTCTAAATGATATATGTATCTGTTTGCTTACGCATGTGTGTATAGAGTATTTCTATATATGTATGTATGAATCTTACTGAAATGTGTTGTTGGTTTAACCATCACTTTGGATTTCTAGATTATTTCCTTCCAGTTTGTGATGCATCTTTGCTTTTGTGTTCCCTTCTTAACTCTTTGCTTTCACAGGTTTCCAAGGCACGCACTCACCTCACCCTCTATGTGTTAGAACCATTCATGCACCTTCCTTGACTTGTTGCATATGTCACACCCTTGCTACCAACAAGGACATCTTACTTGCCTCTGCACGCAACCGCAATCAAGGCAATACTGTACAACCCACTACTAGGACTCCTACACCAAATGGTCTGAGGTCTAGTTGGGACTTCTTACTAGGGAGATCCCTTGACATGTTGGCAAGTCCTGCACCGTCAACAGGTTGCAATCAAGGATGAGGCTCAAACACTTAGTGGATCCATGGCGATGGTTTATGAAGAAATGTTGAAACTGCATCATATGGTAGCTTCAATCTTAGGCATACAAATAAACACAAAGGAATGACCTACTATGATGAAGGAAGTTGTTGCAACTTTGGATAACATGCATGAGTGGTCCACCAAGTACCTAAGTGCACTAAGAGTAATCCCAAAAAAGGAATGGATCACTACTAAAAATGCCAAAGTCCAACTTTGCATCGAGACCCAATTAAGAGATAAACTAGCTAAGGATGTAGACAAAGTGATGGCTTCTTACGGGCACCTTTTGAGTGGTTTGGAGTCGATGGGAGAGAACCATGGGGTTCCATCTATCAGGGAAATCGGGATAGTAAAGAAGTAGGAAGACATCTCACGGGAAGTTTATGCGTTTTTTGACACTTTTAGGCAGGTTTTCGACTCATAAAACCTTCAGGTTACAAAGGAGAATATCGCACAATATGTGGTGGAACTAGTGAGAATGTACATAAAGTTGGTGACCCTAGCTAACTAGGTGAATGCTAAAATAAACACTCTCATCCTAGATGCCCTCGAGTGTCTACATAGACATGACGAGGAACAACTAAAGATAACTACCCTATGGTCTAGGTCAATGTTGTGATCACCTGCCTATTCCACTTGGACCCCCACCACCGAATCTTTCAATTTTTTAGTTTCCTTAATGGTAGCATAGTTTACTATTTTTGGCATTTTTTCAAGTCCTGAACTTCCAGATCCGTTTTTGAGGCCCTAAATGACGTCTTTGGGAAAACTGGGGCAAACATGAAAAGAAGACTAATGTTTTCCATCCAACCATTGCATTCCCTAGATAAATATTGATAATTAGGTATTGTGCACATCAAACAGAGATTGAATGCCAGAGTTACAACCTTGGGAAGTTGATGTAGCAAGTTCATCTCCTAGGGTTAGGTTTTTGGATGTTTATGGTTTTCCATTGTTTCTCAATAATAAATAGACCTGTGAGCCTCATTGTAAGATAGTTTAGAAGCATGTAGCCACCACATCTATTCTCAGAGATAATATACCATCAGCTAAGCTAGTTTATTTCCATTCTATTTGTAAGCCTATTTCAATGTTTGATATTAATGAAATGAACTATTATTTATACTGCATCTCTATATTTATGACTATATCTTTAATTTTTTTGTTCCTGTTTAAGTTTGGATCAGTGGTATCAGAATGATCTACTCTTTCTCTTTTTTTTCTTTGCATGTCCTCAATGAGGTCAAGATATAAGGAGTTCGGGCTCAACTTGTTCAAACCTTTGCAAGACTAGCCTCACAAATCTTGACAGCCTCCCATGGTGGAAGAGAAGAAATACAAGGGGGTGGGAGATACTTTCAAAATATTGGTCGAAGAAACCCTCGATCGATAAAGGAACACAATGATGGACAACCTTTCCCATATCCTTCAGCGGCTACCCAAAGGCGACACATCTCCTTCTAGTAGCTACTTTGAAAGCACCACACCTCTTAAGGTACAAGTTAACCTTGACATCTCCACATTTGAAGGTCAAATAGATGTGAACACTGTAGATAAATGGTGAAATATCATAGAAGGATATTTTTCTATTCACCATTTTCCCATCTAGGAAAATATTACTTTTTCACTTCTAAAATCCACCCCCCACGTCAAGAACTGGTGGAAAACCTACTGTGAGAAGAAGTATTGTTAGGATGGGGTCCCTTGGGTTAGTTTGGGGTTAAGATAACCCAAATTTTGGTACAATTTTGTATGTTATGTAAAGTCTCCGTGATTTATGGATGCGAAGCACGTTGATGAATAGGAGTTAAAGGCACTTATCCTCTTGTTTTGGATACGTTTTGAGTTGGTTTTGAGATTCACCCAGGGTCCATGGTCCATGGAATTGTATGAAAAAGACTATAAATAGTTGAGTCTTAGAAAAAGGAAGAAGTAACTAGATGGAACTAAGATTGAGGATTTGGTTGATTGTAGAGTCTGGGGCAGGAACTAGGGTAGGAAGGCTCTACTTCCTATGCTTAGATAAGGAAAGAAAGGCTCTACAAATGAGTGCGCAGAGGCCTAGGTAGAGTCTGCAGCTGAGTGCACGGACCCTTGCAGTTTCGTGTGTAGGGTATTTTGAGCCTGTAATCTATGAATTGAATATCAGTAAA
The DNA here is from genome assembly GCA_000404065.3 of Pinus taeda. NCBI lineage: Eukaryota > Viridiplantae > Streptophyta > Pinopsida > Pinales > Pinaceae > Pinus > Pinus taeda. The sequence goes on along the minus strand of APFE030766490.1, from coordinate 13,754 downwards.
AGACAGTTTTGATTTATTGAGTATTTTTGTTATATCTGTTAATGTTATATGTTGTTGATAAATGACTTGTTTTGTGAAATAATGGTTGAATGCTATGTGATTATCTTCAATCCATATTAATAATGTATGCAATGCATGTGTAAACACTTCTACGAAGACTCTGGTGATTTCTCTTATGTTTTCTAATAAATTAAGTAGATATGTGGAAATCCAAGTTAGGATTTCTTTCTGATGCATGTAAGTAGGTAAATTGAATTTTAAAGGTTTGAAGGAATAATCGTAGACCTTCGCAAAGGTCTGAAGGTTATTTTAACAAAGATATAGTAACGTGCCCTAAGAGCTTATTGATCTACGTGGAGGAACATCCAAGGCGCTAGAAGACATCACACTAGTCTTTGGATGCAGAAACTTGGTTCTTGCATCCCCCCATATTGCTTTGGGTGAGACTGCAGCTTGCGCTATGTGGGTTGTTACTGAAAGGGCTAGTAGTGTAGGGTTTTGTTGGTTGGTACAACTAACTCTGAACCTGGGTCAAGACCCCTAAGCCAACAAATGGTTCTATTTCCGGGACCAGGATCTTCTTGAAAGGGATGTGTTATGTCACATCATTGGAACCCGACCAAGAAAGAAATTGAAAAGTTGTCGGATCGGAAGATTCACGAGTGTGTGACACAAGAAAATAGGAATCCGCGCCTATCAAAGGAAGACTGGATGGACATATATTTGTATACAGAGATACACAAGATCTTCTTTTGCACCTTCCCAATTGAACTGTATGAGTGGTTAGCTAAATTGGAAGACAATCAAGGAAGGTGGAAGTTCGATAGTCCTATAGTGTCGACTCCAGAATTAGTGTGACAACTAGAAGCCTTTGAAAACAAGATTGCATGGGTTTTCAATCATTAGATCGATCGAATTCTAGGAGGATTTGTTATAGAATTTGCAGTTGATACCTCAGTCAGCTATAGCAAAGCAGAGTGAAGATTCTTCAACGGACTGTGAGGTAAGTAGCTAAGATCATTGAATACTTGGATTAAAATGTTGCTAGGTGAAAAACAGGTGATTCCATTACCTTGATGTTCGGAGCTATGTGAAGTGGAATATTCTTTAGAAATCATGAAGGAGCAGGACCAAAGTATAGTCCCTTGATTGGATCTCCTTCAAGTGACGACGAAGGGGTGGGGCAGACTATGCCACTCAGCATTGTTCAACTAATCACTTAGGGGATTCCTAGAAAAAACTATCCATCCACTCCACTGCTACCTCCGCCTCCACCGCATACACCTTTGCCCACACCTATACCTCCACCACCACCTTTCAACATGGCAAATGTAATGAAAATGTTGATCTTCAATGGCATAGGAAGTGAAGATCCTAAGTAGTGCTGGTTTGTTATGAATGTTGTATGGACAATGCAGAAAATTACTGATGACAATATAAAGAAGGCACAGTTAGTTACTGCTTTGCAGGATCGCGCACTAACTTGATAATCCTCTTGCAACACTAGCCAAGACTAATATGGATTTCAGCAAAGAGTTTAGTAAACCTAAATCTGACTCACAGTCAGTAATTGGATTTAAAGGCATCATGATGAGAGTTGAGACACCTTGGGAATTTGATTAGAGGTTCAAGTGTCAGATCAGAGAGGCTAACATATATATTACAGATAACTAGCATTGTGAATGGTTTAGAGCATCGCTTTTAACCCACTTAAGATTTTGTCTATCACAACAGAAGATAGAAAGACAAGCAGAAGCCTTGGAGATCGCAATGAGGCTGCATGTATCGCCTATTCAAAATAGAAACCTAGGAGTACAGAAAATCCACTCACAATTAGAAATCTTACACTTAGAAATACAGAGTTTGAATAAAGACAAGGAAATTAAGACTGAAGTATGCATGGAAGTTTCGTGTTTTAAGTGCAAGAACGACAGACGTAATAAGGATCACTATCCCGTGTACACGACTTATATTACAGGAGGGGGGTCGATTCCCTTGAAACCAGAAGCCCTAGCAAGGCTGAGAATGGGGGTTGTGCTGTGGTGCACCATTTTTCAAGTTACTGGGAAAAATGTGACAAACAATTGCCATTTACTTCAGAAGTTCATTCAAACACCCCAGTAATTATTCTGTAATTTTTGCAAATATGTGGGCCACGATGAGTGCCACTATCGAAGCTATGAGCTGATGATGGAAAGAACCCGTACGTTCCATATGCAAGTAGAAACTCAGCCTCCAAATCAAGGTGTTGGAGGAGTGCGTGGAGGTTGTCAGGGTCGAGGACGGGACCGAGGAGGAGGAGGACCTGGTAGAGGCTATGGTCAGATTATCTGCTACAACTGCGGACAGTCATGGCACTATGCATGAGACTGCCAGAATCCTACACACCCATCATGCCAATAATGCAAACAGTTCCACCATAATATAGAAGAATTCCTAGTGCTAATAGCTAAAATGAAAGAGAAGAAAGAATAGCCTCAGCAGCCGACACAAAATTTACAAATGATGAGGGTTTAGCCCCATAAAGAAGATCAAATCGTTAATATTGCGTTAAGAAGTGGAATGATGACTGGCAATGATAAAGGTAAACAACCTGAAGAAGATGGATGGGCCCGCAAAGCACCAGAGAAAGAAGCTCGCTTTGAGCTGGACAACACTAAGGAAAATTTTATGGAAGCCAAGAAGAGCTTAGCGGAGGCCTCCACCTCAGGAAGCCAGGGCAAGATACAAGAACTCAACATGCCTGTAGATATTGATGCTTCTATGCTCACTACATTTTTGGAGACCTACATGAAAATCCTGCACGATAGTAAGGTTGTGGAAGGCTTGCAAGAACTAATAAATAAATGTGCCAACAAGGAAAAGGCCCCTGGTGAACACCGCGTGATCAAAAAAATTGGAAAGTATAAGGCACGAACAGGGCGAGAGATGAGACTAACGATGTAGATAGGTGATTATGATATGGACCAGGTCATTTTAGATCTAGGGTCAGATGCGAACATATTACCAAAATAGACATGGGAAAGGATGGGGAGACCTGCACTGCACTGGTCTCTGATTCAACTCAATATGGTGAACCAATAGAAAATCATCCCCATGGGACAATTATATGGGGTAATGGTTGATATTGAAGGTGCGAGCATGGTGGCAGACTTTGAAGTCATAGAAATCATCAACGATAGTAATCCCTACCCTGCACTCCTTGCCATTGACTGGGATTTTGATATGAATGGAGTCATTAATTTGAAGAAAAGAATGATTTCGTCTAAAAGAAAGCCACTTCGGGTTATAGTGCCACTGGATCCTATAGAAGGGGTGTGCTATACTGAACCAATCTAAGTTTATGAAGAAAGTGAAGATAAACTGGATCAAATTTACAAGATAATAGCATGAGATCAGGACTAGATCAATCCAACGATAGATGGGTGGATTGCATGGGACCGAGAGAAATATTTCACCTCTGATTCAGACGAAGAGTTAGAGCATTGGCAAAATCTCTTACATGAAGTTTCTACATTGCGTTGCAATATGATGATGAAGTCATTGCGCAGTGTTTTGTTGGAGGTAAGAAAATGACCTTATTAATATGGTTTAACTGACATAGATCTCTATTTGGAGGAATCTAAGAGTGAGGTCCCTGAGGACCTCTGCTTCCAAGCATTAGAGTTGGAAATTCACACTACGCCTGCACGATGGTGGGGTACGCATAAGGATAATTTCGCTGGATGGTGAGATTATAGAAGAATGATGAAGCTACGGTTTGGGCGTGCTAACACCAAAATGACTGAGAAGTATAATGGAAGGGATGATCCGCGTGATCACCTAGTGAAGTGGACTAAAGTGTGGGGAACATAACCATAGCCATAATGGGTGCACATATTTTTTCATACCTTGGACACAATTCTCATGAACTGGTATCTGGAAATAGACCTCCACCATGGCACTGTGGAGTGGGATGTATTGAAGGAAGGGTTCTTATTGACTTTCAACTTTGAAGATGAATTTTCAAGCATCGATGAATCGTTGCAAGAGATTAAGGTGGTTATGTTCAGAACACCAAAGGAACCTATGGAATGGACCCAACCAAAGTAGAGCACCTAGCTGCGCCATGCATTAGAATGCTATAATGTGACCACTAAAGATGGAGAAGAAGGCCCAAGGAACATCAATATTTCGGAGGCAAAAGGGCATCGCAAAGTCAAAGGACCCTAAATTGAAAACCCAAACATCTCCACGCCTCTGAAAACAAGGCAAGTAAACATTGGCACTGAGGAAGAATCGAAGTGCATGAAAATTGGAGATTAATAGAACGACATTATAATAGATAAAGTTGTTGAATTACTCTGTGAATTCCAGGATCTCTTTCAAGTAAGTTTTCAGAACTAAAGGGCATAATCGATGATTTAGCATTATGAAGATCACATTGAAGTCGAACATGAAACCTGTTAAGCAGAGGCCTTACCACCTTATTCCTAAGTATAAGGAAAAGGTTTTCAAGAAGCTAGATAAGATGTTGGAGGTAGGCATCATAGAACCTATTGAAGAATCTGATTGGGTGAGCCTGATGGTGGTTCAAGAAAAGAAAAAAAAAGGTGAAATAAGGATCTATGTATATCTACGGAAGCTTAACGATGCATGTGTCCATGATCAATTTCTAACACTGTTCACAGACGAAGTGATAGACAATGTTGGAGGGCAGGAGGCTTATTCCTTTATTGACGGGTTTTAAAGGTATCATCAAATCAAGATTGCACCTGAGGAAAGAAGAAAAATGACCTTCGCAATGGAGTGAGGTTGTTTCCAGTACACTGTGATGCCATTTGGACTAAAGAATGTGCCTGTGATATTTTCCCGTGTAGTCATAGCAACATTCAAGGAATTCATTCATATGTTTCTGGCGGTACGATTTGATGATTAGACGGTGTTTGGATTAGTAAAGCACCATGTAGAAGGTCTGTGCTGGATGCTGGATATATGTCACAGATACCAGATCGCACTGAATTTGAAAAAATGCATATTCTATTTTCCTTTTGGGATCTTTTTGGTTCATGTTGTGTGCAAGAAAGGATTGATGGTGGACCCTGAAAATATTGCGGTAATTGTGAACTTCGAGGCCCCTAGGAACATCAAGTAACTGCGTGCAACACGGGGACATATGAGATACTATAACAAATTTATCAAAGCTTATGCTCAAATCATCACGCCCATGGAGAAACTGCTAAAGAAGGATGTGACATTCTGTTGGGATGAGGAATTTCGGTGTAGCTTAGATGTGTTGAAAGAAAAGATGGTCGTTGCACTGATCTTGGCATTCCCTGATTGGAAAAAAGAGTTTCATGTACATGTGGATGCTTCTTACATTGCGCTAGGAGAAGTACTAACACAGGCTGATAAAGGAGAACTGGACCATCTTATAGCCTTCGCAAGTAGGAAGTTATCGAATGTTGAGAAAAATTATTCAATGATTGAGCACGAAGGGCTAGGCATGGTCTACATGCTGCAAAAATTCTGACATTATCTGTTAGGAGGACATTTGAAGATGTATACAGATCATTATGCTTTAAAATACCTGGCCAACAAGCCTGTGTTAGGGAAGGGAATTTGCATATGGTTGTTATTATTTTAGGAGTATGACTTTGAAGCCATTGTGAAGCCAGGAAGGTTAAATGTGGGACCTGACCATCTATCACAGATTGAAACAAGAGAAGAATCTAGTAATCTTGAGGAAGGGTTGCTAGATGCACAACCCTTTGTTGTTCGTGTAGTAGATGACCATTTCGCAGACATTATTCACTTCTTGACTATGGGGATGGCATTGAAAGGATACACAAGTCAGCAAAAGAAGGAATTAGTAGTGCACATGGACGATTTTTCAGTTATTGCAGGACATTTGTATAAAATGGGTGCAAATGAAATATTGTGAAGATAGGTGCCAGACTTTGAGCAGGACAGCATTCTCGCTGAAGCTCATGGGGGAGTTGCAGGAGACCATTATGTAGGCAAGGAAATTGCGCATAATATTTTGCGTGTAGGTCTATGGTGGCAAACGTTGCATAAAGATTCTAAGGCATACTGTAAGACATGCGATGCATGTCAAAGAATCGACAGTCACAAAGAGATGAGATACCTCTACACCCTCATATATCTTTGCAACCATTTGAGAAATGGGCGATTGATATTGTTGGGCCAATTTATCCCCTTGGAAATAAAATGGGTGCGCACTATATTATCACTGCTATGGAATATCTAGCCAGATGGACAGAAGCACAGCCAGTTAAATATTGTACAGGGTTTACGACAGTAAAATTCTTCTTTGAGTATGTCTTAACCAGATTTGGATGCCCGAAAGTATTAATAAGTGATAGGGGTATGCACTTTTTGAATGAAACGATCAACACATTTACTGAGGAGTTTCAAGTCTACCATCAGAAGACTACACCATATCACCTGCAGGCAAATGGAACTGTTGAAACCTTTAACAATATTTTGGAGAATGCGTTGACTGAGGAGTTTCAAGTCTACAAACAGAAGAGTACACCATATCACCTGTAGGAAAATGGAATTGTTGAAGGCTTTAACAAGATTTTGGAGAACGCACTGACAAATATCTACAACACTCAGCGGAATGACTAGGATCTGCACATACTTGTAGTACTCTAGGCATATAGGACTAGTTGTAAGAAGTTGATGGGAAAAACGTCATTCATATTAGTATATGGGGCCGAAGCTATAATGTTGTTGGAATACATTGTGCCTAGTTTGCGCATAGAAGCTTTGATGGATATGGCAGATCATGAGGCCTTGGAAGAATGGCTCGCGTAGCTCATGGAGCTCGAAGAAGATTGATTTTTTGCAGGATTCCATCAACAAATACAGAAGGAACGTGAAAAAACATGGCATGATCACCACATCAAGCTTCACACATTCAAGGTAAACAATATTGTCCTATTATATGATAGTAAATCCACTAAATTTTCAGGTAAATTGCAGATGCATTGGTTAGGGCCATATATTGTCAAAGAAATTACAAATGGAATCGTAGTTCAACACACAAATCTAATTGGGGAACCCTTCCCTAAAAGAGTGAATGGGAGCATATTGAAGTTGTATACAAGGGATCATGTGCAATGACTATATGGCAATATGATAGTTTTAGTGCTCCATGCAGTTTCAAGGGAACACAGGACTATAAACTACACTACCTGGCTTGGTGGACAACGCAGCAAGAAGGTTGCATGGAGAGTGACAAAGATGCAACTAGCGAAGTTGCGGTTAGGAAGATGCACCAAAAAGGAAGGTACCACACAGACCAGCAAGAAAATGATTGTTGGAGTTATTGTTCATGACTTGATGGCTAGAAAACGGTTAAGAGGAGCAGGGTGGTAGCAATTAAGGAAAAAATATTTGAAGGTCTACTGCCAAAACAACATTTATTTTTAGAATTTGGGGGGAACAATTGAATTTGATTTCAAAAACCCCTATAAATTACGTGTACCGTCCCAACATATAACACTTTGCGCTCTAATACTTGTTGTTGAATTTCATTGTCTATCACCTATGAGTCGAATGTTTTGGGAAGATTTAGTTGTGAGACCAGTTTTTTTTTTAATTCCCTGAGATACACCGTAAGCTTATTCTTGAGAAAATGTCTGCAAAAAACCTTGTTGAAACTATTAGTGGTGTTGATGTTGTCTCTAATGCAGCAGCCCCAAAAGTTGTAAGTATGGAAGCTCTAGCTACTGTTCCTATGATGGCGAGGTCGTCTAGGCCCAATCACACCCCTACTAGAGAAAAACAACCAACCAAGCCAAAACAATCGCAAAGGAGAAGCATAAGAAGGTGTTAGTGAGGATGTCACCAAGGAAGAACATGGAGAAAAAGGATAAGCAGCCTTAACAGGTGGTGGACCTTGAGGAAGAATAATTCCAAGGCATTGAGGATGTGGATGCCAAGGGGATCAAACCCATGATGAGGCTGCCACAGTATATCCCTCTGCAAAAGGGAAAATCAAAGGTAATGAAGGACCCTGATACCAGGAATTTTACAGTATCCATGCCCCTCTTGCCTAACAAAGTCCCCTTTGAAGGTCCATGGCTTGGGCGGATCTCGTTGTTAAATATGGAGGATTGGCACCTTCAGACCACACTAAGTTTCCACATTTGGCAACAGATAAAGATATGCGAAAGATCTATTACGAAGAAATGAGTGTTATAGAATTGGAGTCGATGGAATGGATCTGCAGTGTTGAGAAATCAGAGTTGCTCAATCTATTGTTGATGCCACATTATTACGGTACCCCTATTAATACAGTATGTGTGTGACAACTCCTCATGCTGGTGCAAGATGGGTGCTTATGGCTAAGAGAGCCTATCCCTATCATGGACATTATGATTCACAGAATCACGTGGCTACTTATAAAAGCGCGAACCCTGCCAAGGTGTTGGGAGGGAATACTGGGGAGAAAGAGCTTGGAGACAAGATGAAGAAGTAGTACAAACTCCATAAGAAGTTGTGAGGATATTCCATTATCTCTATTTCAAACCAGGAAGTTCAATTTGCTACCCAAATTTTAGTAGGAAAGGTTTTGAGAAAATGTCATGCGAATGAATTTCTTGCAAAAAAAGTTTCACTTGCTCCGTAGTGCGCGAAAGGCATACAATTTAATTAGGCAAGGTACCTTTGTCAGGAGTTCCTAGCAAACTACCGATAATCCCCATAGGAAACCAAGTCATTCCACTACGCTTGGTTTGTGCTATCAATTGTGCTCGCTGCATGGAGATTGCTAGAGGATAGAAAATTTTGTCCTCTCGAGGAAGGATTGCTCGAGGCAGTGAAATTTTCCTCTTTATGGACTACAAATGATGCTGCACAAATAACATAAACAAAAAAAAATTGGACTCTTATGGAAATGGATATCCATATGATACTCAGTCATCATCCAAGGTTGTCCTGAACCTTGTTCACATAATTTCAACCTACACAATGTTCAAGGATGACTTCCATATAGTTTATATGCAAACACGGAAGGATCCCGAATATAAATGGAACCAGTTGCCCTATTTGGTGTCAGAGATAAACGTGCGAGAGATCATAGGGTTATGGCCTATAGAGTGGTGTGCCCCATTAGAATTAGATGTTGGAACAAGCATGGGAACAGAAAGTTCTACTGTGTAGAAAAGAAAGGAGCTCGCTAAGAAAGTTGTGTGTACCCTAAAAAAACGAAAAAAGAAGGAAGTTGTAGAAAAGGATCACATAGAGCAAGAACGCACTGCTAAAGAGAAGGAAAAAAAAAAATAGTGTGAGTCACAGAAGGGTGATAAGTCACCTTCACTGGAGACAAAGGAAGAATAGCTTTCAGGCCAAGGTGGAGGAAGTGATGATGAGTAGAGAACCCCATTTATTTTGAAAAGATATGGTGAGAAGCAGAAGGGTGGAACGCAATAAAATAAGAGATCTAATAAAACCCAGGTTGATTCCATGGAATTGGCGGAAAGCGATCTCAATGAGATTGGCGATAAAATTTGGGATACCATGACAAAAGTGTTGCAGAAGTTCTAGCAACAATACATGTAGACGTTGTTGAGTATGGAGCATGCTTGTTTAGAGGTCTTTGTTTCAGCCAGATGTATACCCTAGGAAGTTTGTACACCCCTCCACGCGGGCCCTCGCGGGAGTCCAGGGGGCTAATCCCCCTTGACTGGTGGGTCCGAGGGCCAACGGCCCCCCAATAGGGGTTTCGGGGGTAGTGTCCCCGAAGCTAAAAACAAATGTAAAATTGCCTTGTAAAAGTATAGTAATTTCTAGTCAATCTGGGCCATTCATTAGGCGGATGATCTAATGGTAGAACTTATGTTTAGTTTAGGGTTTTTTCCCTAGAAGGCAACCCCTCTCTTTGTATGAGGGCATTATATTGAGTCTGTGTAATAGATGTGTATTCTCCAAGCAAGAAGCAGAGAGGTGAGACTGTGAGAGAAAACAGAGGATATTACAGCGGATTTGTTGTAGGTTGTGTCTCTTCATTTTGCTGGATAATAGGAAGGAAGGACTGGTTGTTCGGGGTGGACGTAGCACAAACTGGGTGAACCACGTATATCTATGTCTCTCTTGTTTTATGCGTTTTCTGTGTTTATATTTCTGCAATATTTTATGTTTTTCGTTGCTCCGTAATATATCATTTTCTAACAACTGGTATAAGAGTAGAAGGTCTATTTGGCTGATAAACTTGTAGGAAAGAAGGGTTCCTCATTTGAGTGGGAACAATGGTAGAAGATGGTAAGTTTAGGGTCGAGAAATTTAACAGCAAAAACTTCTCTCTATGGAAGATGCAGATGGAAGATTATCTGTATCAAAAAAATCTATAGCTACCATTGGGCGGAAAAACAAAGATGCTGACGGGTACAAGAGATGAAGAATGGAACCTTCTCGATAGAAGGGCACTCGGAACAGTACAATTGTGCCTCGCAGTGTCGGTTTCCTTCAACATTTCGAAGGAAACAATGACAGAGGGTTTGATTAAGGCGTTGGAGAAACTATATGAAAAACCCTCGGCCTCAAACAAGGTATTTCTTATGAAAATTATTTAATATGAAGATGTCAGAAGGTGGATTTGTTGCAAACCATTTAAATGATTTTAATACTGTTACAAGTCAGTTATGTTCTGTAGGGGTAAACTTTGATGATGAAGTTAGAACTCTATTATTCTTGTGCTCATTGCTAGAAAGTTGGAATTGTTTAGTAATGGCCATTAGTAACTCTATTTCTGGATCTACTACCTTTAAAGTTTGATGAGGTTGTCGGTGCTATCCTGAGTGAGGAAATGTGACAGAAAAGCTCCAGTGAGAGATTGGGTAATGCTCTGAGTGCAGAGTCTAGGGGAAGAAAAAGGGAAAGAGGAAAGAGCTCACGATATCACAGTAAATCAAGGAAAGGCAGATCCAAGTCCAGATCGAGGATAGTTTGCTGGAAATGTGGAAAGAAAGGACACCTAAAGAAAGACTGCAGATCTCAGAATGGGAAAGAAGGAGATGCACAGCAAGAAAACAATCATGAAGCAAATGTGACAGGTGAGGTGTTACAATATGCTTTGATTCTTTCTTTCGAAAATATTACTGATTCCTGGGTGGTAGATTCAGGGGACTCATTCCATGCCACACCTGATAAGAAATACTTACATGACTATGTTCAAGGAGATTTTGGACAAGTTCATTTGGGTGATGATAAATCCTGTTAATTGTTGGAATGGGTAAGGTTCTTGTAAAACAACAGAATGGAAACTAATGGCAACTAAAGGAGGTAAGGAATGTTCCAGATCTGAAGAAAAATCTGATTTCAACAGGGTAGTTATGTGGTGAAGGTTGTGTGACAACTTTGACAGATAAAGCTTGGAAGGTCACCAAAGGAGCCTTGGTAATAGTAAAAGGCGAAAAGGATGGTACATTGTATTTATGCAATGGTATTTCTAACTCTGTTAATGTTTTAACCTCCAAAAGAGCAGATGCAGCATTATGGCATCATAGGCTCGGACACATGAGTGAAAAGGGGATGAAGATTCTTCACTGAAGGAATTTGTTGCCGGGTTTGAAGAATGTTGATTTGGACTTCTGTGAGAATTGCATTTATGGAAAAGAGAAGAGAGTCAGATTTCTCAAAGTTGGGACAGAAAAGAAGAGTGAAAAATTAGAGCTTGTGCATACAGATGTATGGGGACCTGTTCAGGTATCATCTCTCAGTGGTTCTCCTTATTATGTTACTTTTATTGATGATGCAACTAGAAAAACTTGGATTTATTGTATTATTAATAAGATCTGACATATTTGACACTTTCAAGAAATAGAAAGCTTTGGTTGAGATTGAGACGGGAAAGAAATTGAAGAGTCTTAGATCAGACAATGGAGGTGAATATTACAGCAAAGTTTTTGATAGGTACTTTTCAGAGCATGGAATTTGCAGAGAGAAGACAGTTCCAAGAACACCACAAGAAAATGGTGTGTCAGAAAGGATGAATAGAACAATCATGGCGTGTGCAAGGTGCATGAGATTGCATGAGGATTGCCTTTACAATTTTGTGCAGATGTTGTAGATATTGTTGTTTATCTAATAAACAAAGGGTCTTCAAGTTCCTTGGATGGTGGTGTTCCAGAGGAAGCATGGACAGGTAAAAAGGTGAACTAGTCTTTCTTAAGGCCTTTGGGTTGTGAGACCTTTGTCCATATTGATAAAGAAAATAGAACAAAGCTTGAGGCAAAGTCAAAGAAATGTACCTTTATTGGATATGTTGTTAATGATTTTGGTTATCGCTTATATGATTACGAAAATCACAAAATCATTAGCAGCAAAGATGTAATATTCAATGAAAAGTTCTTGTATAAGAATCAGTTGTAGGAAAAGAAATAGGAAAAAGAAAAAAAGGAATACGCATTTCTTGATGAAATCAGTGAAAAAATAAAGGTGCCTAAAAATAATAATAATCAACAACTACAACAACAACAACAGGCACCCCAAACACTTGAAAGTGGTGTTAGAAGATCTACCAGGATAAGTAGAACCCTTGAAAAATACTCTCCTTCATTATATTATTTATTGTTGACTGATTATGGTGAACCCAATTGTTATGAAGAAGCAATGCAGGTTGAAAGCAGGAAGAAGTGGGAGGTCGTCGTGGAAGAAGAGATCGACTCCTTAATGCATAACCGGAATTGGGACTTAGTCAGGTTGCCTCTAGGAAAAACTACATTGAAAAATAAATGGGTTTACAAGCTGAAGGAAGAAGATGGAGGAAAGCAGAGGTACAAAGCTAGACTTGTGGTGAAGGGTTTTGCACAGAAGAAAGGTATTGATTTTGATGAAATATTTTCTCCTGTTGTTAAAATGACTTCAATCGAACTATTTTAAGTCTAGTAGTAGTTGAATATTTTCATCTTTAGAAGTTAGATGTAAAGACAGCCTTTCTCCATGGGGATTTGGAGGAAGAGATATATATGCAGCAACCACAAGGATATGAGGTGAAGGGGAAGGACAAACTAGTGTGCAGATTGAAGAAGAGCTTGTATGGCTTAAAACAGGCTCCAAGGTAGTGGTATCTAAAACTTGACAAGTTTATGTCTGAACAAGGTTATACTAGATGTCACTCTGATCATTGTGTTTATCTGAAAAAGCAAAATTATGGCAGCTATATTATATTGTTATTGTATGTAGATGACATGCTTGTTGCAGGATCTAACATGCAGGAAATAAATGTGCTCAAAAGAAAATTGGCAAATTCATTTGCAATGAAGGATTTGGAGCTGCAAAACAAATCCTTCGTATGAGAATAACTAGAGACAGGAAAAATCGTAAATTAACCTTGTCTCAGAATGAGTACATACAAAAGGTGTTGAAAAGATTTAACATGCACAATGCAAAACCAGTTAATACACCTTTTGCTAGCCATTTCAAACTTAGCAAGGAAATGTGCCCAAAGACCCAAGAAGACATGGATTATATGTCTAAAGTTCCATATGCATCAGCAGTTGGAAACTTAATGTATGCAATGGTCTGCACAAGGCCTGATATTGCACATGCAGTGGGAGTTGTAAGCAGGTACATGAACAATCCAGGAAAGGAACATTGGATGGCAGTGAAATGGATTCTCAGATATTTGAAAGGTACCAAAGATCAAGCATTATGCTTTGGTGGTTCAAACATTTCTCTACAGGGATATGTTGATGCAGATATGGCAGGTGACAGAGATAACAGGAGGAGCACTACATGATATG
>APFE030766484.1:8387-23737 GCA_000404065.3 Pinus taeda | reverse complement strand
TTCATAATTAATAATTAAATTAGAATTCTAATTTAGAATTAGATTTTTAATTAAAATTCTGATTTTTAGCCCAGCAACAGAATTTCCAAGATTTATGCCAGATTTGGTCCATCAACTTTGGAGGCTCATAGATTGAGTTATACTTGGCCAAATCAGGCCCAGGATGGCTCATTGGAAAAATAAAATCAAGGAGAACATTTAAGAGGAGGTTTCACTAATAGATTTAGTCATTTATTTGGTCAAAAATCATACAGAAGATCAAGCTCCGAATTTTGAAAACAAAATCGATTTTCTGAGTTTTATTTTCTGCATTTTCATTTGTTCAAGTCTTTTCTAAATGTAGATCTATTCGTCAATAATATCCTTGGCCAATCAAACCATCCCAGGCATCAATAGAGAGATTATATTTTATTTTCAATTATTTATTTAAAATAGAATTTGATTGGATTTGATTTAAATGCCAGCAATGCCATTTTGATTTTATCGTTTTATTTTAATTTATTTTGATTTCTTCTTGCAGGAAAACAGTAGAAGAGATATGGAAAAAAAATGATTTCAATCAATGAGATTGATCCAGCAATTAAAAATTGGAATTTTGAACAAATAAAATTGGATTTGGCAGATTTCTCTTCAACAAACTCTTCTCTTCAAAATTCCTTTGCAAATAGTATAAATAATAGATTACAGAATGTAATAAAGGGGCTACTCTCCTATGCAATTTTAAACTTCTAAAAACGCTACTGTAATAGGAATTTAGAGTTGTAGGAGAGAGGAGAGAAAATCTCAGATCTGGGGATTATTGAGGATTTTCCCTTTGTATCTTGAATTATGCATGAAGGGAAAAGTTTGCACTATTGTGGCTTTAGCTTTGAAAGTAGAAGTTCAAGCAATGTAAAGAGATGTTGGAGACCAAGGACAGAGAAATGGATGCAATAAATTGGTATTTCTAATACTACTGTTTCAAATATCAGTTTCATTTTTATGGTAACAGGAATGTCTCATTTTATTCATGTTTGTGCACTATTGTCAATATGGGTAATTTGTCTCAATATTGTTATTAGGTATCTCTGTTCTTATGAATTAAAATTTGATTTCTAAGTAGCTATTTACTCATAAATCTGTCTTATAAAACTGATTTATTGAATGGTAATATGTTGTGAACTATTTCCACATTTTTTTTTTAATTATTGGATTTACTGATATGATAATCAATATCATTTTTGTGAACTACTTCCGGGAATGTTGTTGGTTTATTATTTCACTTGATAGGTCTCAATAGGATGTTTTTTTGGTATCCATAATGTCATTTAATTGAACTACTTCATTAATTTGATATTCATTATAAACAAGACATATTTAGATCCCAATACTTTAATTATCTTGCTCTTAGTTGGGTTAGATCTATATCTGCCTAATTAAGATAGGATTAAGATTAGTTTCTTTTTGCTTGAATTATATAATAAGCTTGCATTTAGATTAAATTCTACATTTTTAAGTCCTCTTCTCAAAGAGGAAAAACTTTAGTTGTGGTTTGGCTGAACCCAAATCAGCTTAAGGGTCATTCTCTTGCCTGATCAGCAAGAAGAAGTGATCTGATATCCCTGTCTATTGGTAGTTAAAGATACATCATAAACCAATAGCGATAGGGAGAAGGTAATTGGACCTAGTTAAACCAGTCGGAGCCACCAATCCAAACGGAAAAGGAGCTGCTTTAAGGTCCGGACTGGATGGTTATCCCCCATTGTTGTTGCAGTGATTTTCGAGGCATCAACAGAAGGATATGTCAGGGATAGTATCCCTAAGAGTCTCTAGCAAATAAATCTTTGACTTCAAATTATTTTGTT
This sequence comes from Pinus taeda, assembly GCA_000404065.3. Taxonomy (NCBI): domain Eukaryota; kingdom Viridiplantae; phylum Streptophyta; class Pinopsida; order Pinales; family Pinaceae; genus Pinus; species Pinus taeda. Next base: position 21,893 of record APFE030766484.1, on the reverse strand, counting down.
TGGTTCTTCTTTGGTGGAGCTTCATCAACAACATTCCCATGTTCTCTTTCTCTCTTCCTATTCCTTGGATTCTTGGGACATTGACTTTTATAATGACCCATCTTATGATAATTGTAGCACTCAATATTTGATAGGTCAAATTTCTTCTTTGGCCCTTTGAACTTCTTGAAGGTTCCCTTTTTCTTGTGATGATCAGAATAGGAATTAGAGGTATTTTCTTCTTCATCCTCCTTATTGTTTACTAACGATATTCTTACTTCTTCTTGATTGCATGCAATGCACATTTGTTCAAATGTTTGAGTATCCTTCCAACAATTGACTCTTGATGAAAAAGCACTCCAATATTTTGGTAGTCCTAGAAGAGTAGTAATTATGAGCTCCTTTTTTGGTACAGCCTCATCTATTTCTTTGAGTTCATCTTTGATTCTAGGTATCCTTATAAAGTATGATGATACAATATCATCTTTTGTCATCTTAATAGTTCCTAATTCATTCTTGAGGCAATTTTATTTGACCAATGTTCATGATGGTGAATAACTTGGAGAGAGCTTCATACATTTCTTGATCAAAATCTATGTTGGATATGTATGGAATTAGATTGTCCTTAACTCCATCCACTATTATGTTCACAGCCAAGATTTCGGTTTCTCTAAACTTTTCTTTCGATGCTTCATCTGTAGGCTTATTTATTTTTCCTTGAACAAGATCCAAAACTTTGTTCTTTTCGAGGATGAGATCTATCCTGTTTTTCCAGGCCCTATAGTTAGAGGCTCCTTCTAGTTTGTTTTCTCCCTTCATTGAGTTTGACATAGTTCCTGCAATTAGTAGGCATATCTCCTTATATGATCCTTCTTAATGACCTTCCCTTGATATCATTTCCCCTAATAGATCTTCAACCTGCATTTTTCTTCCTTCTTCACCTTCCTCCTCCACCATGTTAGCCCTTAAATTGTTTTTCCAACCTTTAAAGGTCGACTGCAACAGTATTGCATCAACATTGCTTCAATACTAGATCAATAGTACATCAATGACAGTTTTTTTACCCTACTACATCAGAATTTCGGCCCAGTTTCAAGACAGAAATTTCAGTCCTTTTTCATTTTTAATTCCTTCACACATGTGATACAAGATAGAGAAAATTTTAACTTCCTTAGCTAGATAACAACCTCCTTCTCCTTCACTAGGCCTTTCTTCCTTCTTGAATTCCGCACCCTTTAATGCTTCTAGCTACTGCAATTTGAACTTGTCTGAGATATTTCACCAAATGAGTCGAGTTTCTCCAATATATAGTGAGTTTGTGAGGTCGAATTCCCTTGTTGAGGACAACTTGTCCTTTCTTGAGGCCAACTTGGTGGAGGAAGCTTAATTGACCTATTTTACATAATAAATTTACTTCTTGACAAATGAAGCCCAAGAAGGGCCTTTACATTCTGACATGGACAAGGATACTTGGCATAAACCATAGAAGCCTCCAATGGAGCCTTTGACCTAAAACAATTGACCCAAGCATGAAACTCATGCTTTAATAAGTCAATTTATTTAATAATAAAATTTATTTAACTTTTCTTTTGAAAAATACATTACATAATGACTCAAATATAATTATGAAGGCCTCAAGAATTTTTCCAAGAATTACTCGAAAAGTTTACACTCAAAATTTATTGTAAATTTCATATTAAACCTTTTTGGTTTTGAATTTTAACTCAATTTACTTTAATTTACTTCAAGTTTCTACTATTAAAATTATTGCAATGTGTATATATCAGAAGGAGAGTGCCAAATGTTAGTTTTTTTAATATATATATAAGGTTGTGATTATTTACTTGCATTTTATAAATGGGGATTTGTGATTATTTACCTGTTGAAAGGTTTTTTAGTCAACTAGTTGAATTCCAACTTTAAGATTTGAATTCTTACCAACCTTGTTACCACAATTGCCCTTTTTGCTTTTATCGGTGTCCTAGGCCTATAAACATTTATCAACCATTCAACTTGCTCGCATCAGTGTATTTCTTACTTGCATCAGTGTCCTAAGCCTATGAATGTTCAAAAGGTGGTAAATATGAGGTATTTAATGAATCGATTTATGATCAACTTGTAAGAGGAGCGATCAGTACTTAGGTATATCAAAGGTACAGTATTGTTTGGTATTATGATTAGAGAAAAAATATAATTTCATATTGTAAGGTTCTTCAAATGCATATTAGGTTACTGATACGAATGAAAGGAAATCTACAACACGGTATGCTTTTACCCTTAGTAGTGAAATGATAACCTTGAGAGTGCTTGCAACGAAGGGAATTACTAAAGCAAATTTGTTATATGTTTACATAGAATTTTTAGTGATATGAAAATTCCATAATTGCAATTTGCAACTTTACAGTATGACAACCAAATTACCATTAAGATGACAAAAAATTTTATTTATCATTCAGAAACAAAACATGTTAAATTTCAACATCACTATATCAAACAAGTACAAAAAACAAGAGTAAATGTCTCATTAGTCCCAAGATCAAGTGGTATATGTCTTTACCAAAGTACTCAAAAAGATGAAGTTCAAAATTTCAGAAGAAGTTAAGACTTTTGGGGAATAAAATCAGCATTAAAAGAGGGTGTTATATATTGTTTTATTAGAAATAATATATTATAATGAAAATAAGTCATATGAAATAAATGGTATTTATGTTAAATATAGTTATGAAATTACGTAAATAGTTTCTAATAAAAATACTTAAACTTGCTAGATATATAAACAACATATTATACCATTGAACACATGTTGATATAATAGATCTCTCATTCATACCTCATACCCTCTTTTTTGTCTCTGGTATATTCTCCATAAAAAAAAGTTTATAATTTTCAATGTGTATCAATATTTAGTCATCCCATAAGATTAGTGGATCATGAGGAAATTTCAACCATATTGGGACTACCCTAAGAATGAAATATAAACTACTTTAAAAAATAAAATTTATATTTAAAATATTGAAAAAAAAATATATTATATATATATTATATATATATATATATAATCACAAAAAAAAAGAAATATAATATTTTATATGAAATAATTAACTTTTTTCAGCATATAAATATGGAAATTTTAAAATGCTAAAATAATTAGTCAAAAAATATAAAATTAAAAATCGAAAATTAAATTTCCTATTTCCTATTACACTTCTTTCTAATAAAATTCCAAACGAAAGAAACCCAAAACCCAAACTATTTTTTCCTTAAAATCTTTTTAAAAATAACTATGAAAAACTTTAAAATACAAGTAAAAAAAAATAAAATTAAAAATCGAAAATTAATGATAATGAAAATGGCACCTGAAGAAAAAATATGCATATACATTAATGATAATGAAAATGGCATATGAAGAAAAAGTAGCATATACATTAGTCAATCAACTAGATTGTATTGACTCGGTGCCATCCAAAACTAATGAAAACAAATACCCAAGGGGACCCTTGAGCTTACGGAGTGTCCTCTTCAATCATTGCTTCGAAGAAAATACTTATATAAGATCCAAAGAGCCTAGTTTTGGAGTTTGTGTTAAAATTTAATTTAAATTTTTTATTTAATGTTAAATTTAACGGATATAATTCAAAATGATCATTATTCTTTAAGTAACTTTGCTTGGTCTTCTTTATAGACTTGGTTATAAATATACTTAATTATAAGGATAATCAATTTCCTGATTATATGATGAGAGTGTCTTCATATAGTATTTTATGTACACATAATATAAAATGTTTTTGTGTATGAAACATATTTGTATTTGTGTATGAAACATGTTTGTATTAACCTTTTACCAAGAAGAAAAATTATATTTCTAAGTATAATAACATGGCTTCATTAATGACATTTAATCAACTTTTTTTAATGAATTTTCATGTATGGATTCAAATAGGTTGTTTAATTAAAGTATATAAGATGTTTTATTACCATTATAGAGATGATAATCAACTTTTCTAATCCAGTTTCATGTATGGATTCAAATAGGTTTTTTGATTAATCTAGAAGAACAAAAAAACTTAATGAGGGATTCTTGCAACCCTAATGAACCTGAGGCCATGAGGTAGGTGGCGTAGAACACCTCGAAAACAAGTGGACAGGCACGAAAAGAAGAGGACAGGTGGCTCAAAAATGGTAGAGGAGACTAGGAGGGGAGAGATCCCCTCCTACAGGGACGCAACAGCGAGGGAAGGAACAAGTAACAGCAAAGTGGAAATTGAACAAAGGACACTAGGACCAGTCCTAGGAGCACATTGGCAAGCAGGAAGTAAATGAAGATGTCTACCCTACGCAGTGGAGAAACCAAGGTTTGTCATTCCTATGAACAAAATGGAAAGGTATAGAAGTTATATGAAAGACCACGCATTGATTTGCAAGTTCATCAGAGTCTGGCCCCCAGAAAAAGAACTGACAAGATGGATCCAACAGAAATGGCAGCTACGTGGCCACATTGAACTAAAGCTAGGCGCATGAGGATTCTTTATAGTAATCTTCTCAAACCTGCAAGACAAAGAAAAAGTTTTTGAAAATGGCCCATATTTCCATAACAATGCAGGTTTATTTATGAGGTATTGGGAGGAATGTTATAACCCGGATAAAGAAAAATTCCTAGTAGCACCTGTATGGGTTAGATTGTTTGGACTACCTATGGATTTCTCCGACCCAGAGATACTTGAAGGAATAGGGAATACCATAGGAAGTTTCGTAAATATAGCAGAATCAACTAAAAGAGGAATATACACCTTGTATGCAAGAATATGTGTTTATATGAACATTGCAAACCCTATACCAGGTGTAGTTGAACTAGAATATCATGAGGAGGTATGGCAACAGGTTTTGGACTATGAACACATTATATGCAGAAAATGTCATGAATATGAAAAACTTTTCAAGGAATGGCCCTTAAATGCGGAGGAAGAGAAGAGAAAGACCAAGAAACGGAGGAAAACGACCAAAGACGATGAGGGGTTTCAAGAAGTCAAAATCAAGAAAATACCTACCAAAGAAACCCTGAAGGACGACAGGAAATAACAACAAACCAAAGGAAAAGTGACAGATAGGTTTGAAATACTACAAATAGAAGAAGGGGAGGAAGAAACTCAAGAGATAGACTACTAAGAGGAAACAGACCAGGAAGGCAGTGAAAAAAATTAGGACACTAACAGCAACAAGCAGAAAACTCAAGGAGAAACAGAAGCAAAGGGAATAAAAGAAAAGGAGGTACACTAAGAGAATGAAGAAATGGAAATAGACATAAATAAAGGGGATGACCCAACCATAGAAGAGGAAATTCTAAGGAACTTACTGGATAAGTGGAGAAACCTAGACGAGCGGTTTATCTCGGAAGAAGACAAAAAGTTATACAAAGACATATTCCAAAAGTACAAAGAAAAATGGGAGAACTAAATCACAGGGATGAATGAACAATTAGGAACACGTCAAGACAATAGCCAGGAACATCAAAACAAAGGGAAAGGATGGAAAAAAACAAGGATGGAAGAACCTACAAGAATCCATTCAAGTAATGGAAGAAATGTTAGTCAACATAGGCAGAGTAGTGCCGCTTTCAGCGGTCTTCCATCAAATAACCCAACCTTCCCAATGATTATTACATCATGGAATATAAGAGGGCTTAACAACAAGGGTAAGTAAAGGTTCCTGGCAGAGAGGATCACAAAAGAAAAACCTCAGATCATGTTGCTTCAAGAAACAAAAATAACGGGGGAAAAAATGGAGGAAATCCTTAAAAAAATTAAGCCTTATTATGAAAGCATGACAGTAGATGAAAAAGGGAGTATGGGGGGTATTGAAATACTATGGAACCCAACATAAGTAATGGTTGACTTATGGATAGGAACGGGAAGGATCCTATCAAGGAGATTCAAAATGGTAGGACATAAAGATTGGTTCCTTTTCTTAGTGGTGTATGGGCCTCACATACCAATAGAGAGAGAGACCTTCCTAACACAGCTACTTCGACTGGGCAACCTACACACTAAAAAACTATGGGTGATAGTAGGAGATTTTAATTTGATCACAACCACAATGGAAAAGAAAGGAGGACTACAACGGGAGGATGCAGATATGGAGAGATTTAGGGAAACCCAGACAACCCTCCAATTGATTGATATAAACACTATCAATGGAAAATACACATGGAATAATAGAAGAGGAGACAGTAGGTAGATAGCCTCCAGATTGGATAGGTTCTTAGCAACCGAACACTTCCTTGGGAAAGATATATTCTACGAATCAATCATCTTACCATGCCAAGGATCCAATCACTGGCCAATAAAACTTGAAATTGCTATGAACAATCAAAACCAACACAAACCTTTCAGGTTTGAAGCCTTCTGGCTAAGAGATACAACACTCATAAAAAATATGGAAACCTGGTGGTAGAATAGCGAAGAAGAAATTCAAGGTAAGAATAAGATGCACACACTCCATTGGGACTCAACGAGTTGAAAAGCAAACTTAAGACATGGAACAAAGAAGAATTTGGCAACATCCATAAAGACAAGGAACAACTCCAAATACCAATGGAAAGGATACAACAAAAAATAATAGAAGAAGGGATAACAGAGGAGCACGCGCAGGAAGAAGGATGGGTGCTAATTAGATTGAAGGAAAGAAGAAAATAGGAGGAAATCCTATGGCGTCAAAAGTCAAGAGTTCAGTGGTTAAAAGAGGGAGAACATAATACAAAATTCTTCCATCAAGCGACGCAGCAACACAAGTAGTAGAACCAAATTTTTTCCCTCAAAAACAAATAAGGTAAAAGGGCAATCTAGAAAAAGGAAATAGAAAATCTCCTAATCCAAAATTTCAAAGGAATACTGACAGAGCTGCAAAGTAACATACATGAGGAGATAGAAAAGATAAGACAATACATCCCAAAAAAGGTAAATAGGGATCAAAACCTGGCTCTCCTAAGGGTAATTACCGAGAAAGAGGTAGAGGAAGTAGTCAAGTCAATGGCTAAAAATAAAGCCCCTAGCCCAGATGGTTTTATAGCAAAATTCTTTCAAGCAACTTGGAGTTTTATGAGAAAAGATAATGTTAGTGCAGTAGAAGAATCAAGAAGCAATAAAAGAATGCATCCAGCATGGAATGCTACCTTTTTGGCATTAATACCAAAGGTAGAATAGGCGGAAGAACCCCATAGCTTCAGACCAGTAGACCTTTGCAATGTAATCTATAAAATTTTGGCTGCCATAATGGTAAAAATATTACAACCTCTAATCCCAGAATTAATAGCAAAAGAACACATATGGTTTGTGAAAGCGAGATAGATTGTGGATGGGATTGTCTTTGCGCAAGAGTTGATTCACTCCTTAAAGAATACCGGAAATAAAGGAATGATGATTAAACTTGACTTAGCAAAAGCCTATGATAAACTCATCTGGCAATATCTTCAAGAAATCCTACAAGCCTACAGATTTGACGGTAGATGGATAGCATGGACAATGTCCATGATATCCACACCAAGTATGTCAATCCTGCTTAATGGGACCCCTACAAACACCTTTAAACCATCTCGAGGCCTAAGACAGGGAGACCCACACTCACCGTTCCTATTCATTTTAGCAGCGGATGGTTTAGGTCAACTAATCAACGCTAAAGTAAGCAGAGGAGAGTTTAAAGGGGTGAGATTATGGGGGGATGACTTAACCATTACACATCAGCAATTTGTGGATGATGTAATGATGTATAGCCAAGAAAACCTCAAGGAAGCCAAAAAACTAGGGGCGATCCTAATAGAATTTACAAAAGATTCAGGAATAGAGGTGAATAAAGAGAAAATTGAGATCTTCTTCTTTAATGTGCCAAGGGTGAGCCAAGCCTTCCTAGAAAGAAAAATGGGGTTCAAAATTGGACAATGTCCAACAAAATACATAGGAGTACAACTAAGTGATCAGCAGTATAGAGTAGAAAATTGCCAAGGTGTAATATGGAAAATTCAAAAAAGAAAGGAGAATTGGACGTTCAGAATGCTCAACACACCGAGCCGCCTCATACTCTTGAAATCTGTCCTCCAAGCTATGCCAGTCTATCAGATGTCCAGTCAAGCGATCCCTAAAACCACATGCCATAAAATGGTGCAAATTTACAAAAAAATTATATGGCAAGGGTCAAACAACTCAAAAAAATGGGCCCTACTTTCATGGACATGGTTAAGTAGGTCTGTCTCAAAGGGAGGCCTAGGACTAAGAGACCCTACATAATAAAACAAGTTATGGGGGAAAAATTATGGTGGAGATGCACGCAAGGAGGGAATGATCTATGGAAATGTTGTGGGAAAATAAATATGAGATAGCAAGGACTCCAGAAGGTAAACTCTGAACCCTATCAGAAAGAAAAGGCTCAGTGATTTGGAACCTGCAAGTATGAACAGAGCCCTAATAAGAGATAATAGCTTCTAGGAAATTTGAGAGTGAGATAAAGCAGATTTTTGGCAGGAGGCGTGGCAACAGAGAGGAACCCTGACCCAGGAAACTCAACTCCACAAAATCCAACAGTACACAACCCAAATAGTGGAAGATGTAGTAAGAAACTATTGGGTAGTGGAACAAAATAGTTATTGGATAAAATGGAAGATGAAGAGAGACTGACCCCAAGCCCCAAAAACCGATCAATGGACAATCTATCAAAAAGAATTGGCAACCAGGAAAATAGCAATTAAAGAAGGATCAGATATAATAAGATGGGGAAAATGCATAAAAGGCATGTTCATGATCTCAGAAGGCTACCATATAAAAATAGGAGCTAGAAACTCAAACATTAAAAAAAAAATGGAAAACAATAGAGCAGTTAAAAACTTGGCCAAAAGTGGCGTTTATTACTTGGACAGTACTGCATGGGCAAGCCTTGACTTCAGATCAATTAAAAAGGAAAGGGATGCATGGACCTTTGCGATGTGTGTTATGCCAAAATCAAGAGGAAATCATGGAGCACGTCACAAATTCCTGCAATGTATGTAATACCCTGTGGCAAAACCACCAACAACTTTTTGAGTTTATAGAAAGGAATTTAGGGAGCATCAAAACAACAATAGAGTAGTGGAGCAGTAAGCCATACCACAACATAATCCTGAACCATGCCTGGAACCTGTCAATTGGATTTCTCTTGTGGAACCTTTGGAAAGCAAGAAACAGGGCAATATTCAATGAAGGAAAAAAAGACAAAGGGGAAATATAGAACCAAATCATGAAAAACATAAGAGAAACAATCATCTTGGAAAACTAGAAAGAGGGCGATTGAAAAATAGAAGGAACGGAAACCAGCATCATGAACCGATTGGAAATCAAAGAAAAAACACAAGCAGGAAAGGGAAGGAATATGATGCAGGAAAGGCATGAGTCGAAGACAAATACAGGAACCCACCACAAGCGTTCATAAAACAAAATTTCGATGGGGCAGCCAAAGGCAACCTAGGGGAGGCGAGCATAGATGGGATATTCAGAGACGAGGAAGGAAAGATCAAATGGGAATATGCAATGGACTATGGCATAGCCATAAACAATGAAGCATAATACCATGTGCTAAACAGGGGACTAGAGATAGCGATAAGAGAAGGATACTAAAGATTGCAGATATAAGGTGACTCCATGCTGGTAATAGAAAACATAAAACAACTACAGCAGGGAACAACAGCTGAAAAACTAAGCAAAAGTTGGAGGACGGCTTGGGTAATAAGAGAAGTTCAACAGCAACTTCAGTGGCTAGCATACACCATAGCGTCCCATGTGAAAAGGAAAGGAAATGGCCTGGTGGACCTCCTTGTGAACTGGGGATGCCGAAATCGAGAGCAACAATTAGACACGAGAGGAGAGGAGCTTAGCCAGAATGAGGAAATGAAACATATGATACAGGCAGTCGAAGCAAATAGGCAACATCTAGCCAATTCGGTTGATGTTGATGGGAGGGGAGAAGGACAAGGGCGGGTGCAGGCAGGATAACACAGATCACCCACAGAATAGCAAAGGATGGAAGAAAGGACAGAGATGAATTGGATGATGAAAGAGGGCAGAGAAAGGATATACCTGAGAAGTGTGGGGGTAGAAATGGAAAGGGATGGAAGAAGGTAGAACAAGATAGCAAGTCTGAGAAGGGACATCAAGTGGATGCCAAATGGCAATGCGGAGTTAGAAAATGGACGGAAAGAGTAGCCGGGAGAAGAAAAACATTAATGAGGCATGGAGGACAAGACATTTGGGTAGTATCCCAAGGAAAGTGGGGAGGAAGGTGACCCAAGGAGGGAAGGAAATGGGGATAGCTGGAGTTAATATTAAGATAGAAGAATGTTAAAAGAGTAGAGTCAGAGGGAAACCAAGAATCTTGCATGTGGACACGCAAGAAGGAAGGTGGTGAGCGAGACCGCATAGACTACCATCGACAATTGCAGAAGATAGAATAGCGCAAACAAGTTGATGGGTATGTTAAATTTCCTTTCCCATCCTTCGAAAAAAGATCTATTTTGAAGTATAGAGTAGGTATGAAGGTAGATGGGGATGATCCTCAGCATCTTAGAAACAATTACAAAGATAAGGTAGGTTGTGATAAGAAAGAATCCTTGGGAGCCATGGATGGGAAGGGCGGCCATAAAAATAAGGAGAAGAGGAGAAAGGAAATGGAGGACCCATCCACCCATGTCCCCTGTAATAGATCTGAAACATCGAGCATTTCAAGCCCCGAGACTCTGCCCACTGAGGTGCATCCTATCAAGAGAGAAAGGAAAGCCTAGAAAAGATGGGAGAGGAAGTAGGAGCACCTCATAGGGCAACGAGAAAATGAATAAAGTCGGGAGGGTGACTCTGGAGCAAAGAAATCTGAACCTAGGATAGGGATAGACAAACCTAGGAGAGATAGGAGTGGTCTTGAAAGAAAGGCGAAACACTCGTCCCAGAAAAAGAATTTTAACTCTCATAGTGTAAGTTGAAATGGCGGCTCAGAGCCTGAAAGAGCTAGGGAGGCCCTAGCACTGTACAAAAGAGAAAGTCACAGCACAAGAGGAACCATGATGGGGGGGTGTAGAAATACCCCATTCATTTATATCACCTCAAAGACTAAAACTGACAATTGTGTTTATAATGCGATAGGTCTAACAATCGGGAGGGGTGCAACTACAACCCAGTCAGAGAAATCTAAGGATAAGAGCACCAAGGTGCTGACAAGCAGAAACATGGCACCTAGACGCAGTAAGAGAAATGTTAAACAAGAAGAAGGAACAAACAATAAAGGATAGAAAAAAGGAACGAAATCAAATAGTGAGCAGAGGAAGAAACTAATTGATGCCTACATGGAGACAAATTAATAGGAAGTCCGTGACCAAATTTGGGGCTGGGAATGTGACCTACGAAAAAACATAAGAGGTAGAGACTTCCCTATGAATGAGTGGGAAGACATGTTACAAGCCTCGGGTACAACAAATGGTCGGCAATCTCTCTATCACAGGACTCTGCAACAATACAGGATAATGAAACATATTGTTGCTCGAGCCATGTCCCTAAACCAGGAACACATGGAAGGAGAAATGTTGAACAGGCAAGAGAGAAGCAAGGAACCGGATCTAGGACAGGGGGGAATCATGAAAGAACTAGCAACCATTCAGATTCAAACTTACAGGAACAATCTGGCCTTGGGCCGAATTGAGTAGACTCTATCAGAGATAAGGTGGAAAATGTTCCAGCAGGGAAGAGAGAGCCCAAGCCCAAGAGTGAAACCACAAAACTCTAGAAAGAAGATGTTGAGCCCAGAAGAGAAGGCCACAGTCCAGATAGCCTCCTCTAATGAGGATTAGTTTATTTATCTTTAGTTTTTTAATGTGTTTGTTTAAAATGCAAACGATAGGAACATGGGAAATGGATAGTAAAGACAAGTTGATACTGATGAACTTATTTAAATTTTGGAGTGGATACAATGCTGACCGATGGTTACCTGTTTTGCTTCGGGCAGGGGACTGATCGGAGGTTCTGACTGTAAATTTTGAAAAAAGTAAATATAGAAAGTACTACCATGTTTACAAAAAAAAAAATAGGTTGTTTGATTAAATTATATAATAAGATGTTTTATTACAATTATAGAAGATGATATGTTGATTTTTCTTAAGATATAAAAAAGAATTGAAATTACTTTTTTAGTTTAGAATAATATTTAACAATATTTTTAATTAGTTAAGAGTTTGTCTTTTTTAATGGGTTAATGTTTGAAAATTATATATTACGGAGCAATGGAACACATAAAATATTGCAGAAATATAAACACAGAAAATGCATAAAACAAGAGAGACACAAATATACGTGGTTCACCTAGTTTGGGCTACGTCCATGGAGAAACAACCAGTCCTTCCTTTTATATTATCTAGCAAAATGAAGAGATACAACCTACATCAAATCCGCTATAACACCCTCTTTGCTCTCAACATCCTCTCTCTTTGTCACTCAGAATATAGATCTACATAGATGGAATACAATTCCCTCATATATAGTGAGGGGTTGCCGTGTAGGGAAAAAAGCCCTAAATTAAACATAACTTCTACCGTCAGATCTCTGCCTAATGAACGGCCTAGATTGACTAGAAATTACTATACTTTTACAAGGCAATTTTACATCTATTCTTAGCTTCGGGGTCGCTGCCCCCGAAACCCCTCGCCAGGGGGGGCTCCCCAAAGGTCGCAGCCGCCCCCCCTGGACCCCCCTACAGCAAATATTTTACGGGCGGCGTTGCTGCCCCATTTCGAACTAGGGTCCAATGTGGAAATACCTTTGAATACTGAAGATAATCAGGCTCCACACCCAACAATTTCCCACTTGGAGACTGATTATATCAACTCCACCATTGCTCCATTTGCCGGACAATGACTCCTCTTTGGACCTGGTTGTTTCTCATCTTCTTCATCATACTTGAAGACCAATTGAAACTGAGCATATTCTAATTTTCTCCCTGGTTACAACTTTTGTTAGCATATCTGCAGGATTCTGGCTAGTGTGTATCTTTTCCAGCTTCAACTGTCCATCTTCCAACACTGATCGTATGAAATGGTATTTGAGCTGTATGTGTTTAGTCCTAGAATGAAATGCTGAATTCTTTGCATGATGAATGGCACTTTGGCTATCACTGTATAATGTCCCCATATCATGCTCCTTACCCAATTCGCTCGTAAACCTTTGTAACCAAATCATTTCTTTACTAACCTCTGTAGCAGCAACATACTATGTTTCTGTTGTTGGAAGTGGAACAAAACTTTGGATTTTTGAAACCCAACTGATAGTTGTTCCACCAATAGTAAATAAATATCCTATAGTGCTCCTCCTATTATCTTTGTCACCTACCATATTTGCATCAACATATCCCTGTAAAGAAATGTTTGAACCACCAAAGCATAATGCTTGATTTGTGGTACCTTTCAAATATTTGAGAATCCATTTCACTACCATCCAATGTTCCTTTCCTAGATTGTTCATGTACCTGCTTACAACT
>APFE030766483.1:226626-247564 GCA_000404065.3 Pinus taeda | reverse complement strand
TTATAAATTATTAAAAGCTAGGTTATTGATTTAAAGGGATTAGAAGGTGGCGGGTCTTTAACTAAGAGGGGGGTGACTTTTTAATTAATTTGATTAGGGGAAGCCAGCTTCCACTAATTTCCGTACCATTGTCTCGGTTGATATTATGAGGGTGCTTGATAATTTCAAGAGCTTCTCTGATCTTTCGTCTATTATGATGATCTTCCCTAGCGATAATTGAAGCGCTTTCCAAACATACATGGTGTTTAGTTTTTGATGAGTGTTCTGCCAGGGCCGAAGTACGAGATATTTCTTTCTTAATATCAGCACTATGTTTTTTGAGTCTGGTCTGCAAGGAGCGACCTGTTTCACCAATGTAGCTCTTTCCACAGGAGCAATCTATTTTATAGACTCCTTTAAGTTGATGTTTATCAATACTATCTTTGACAGATCTCATACTTTGTCTAATAGTTCCAAGGACGGAGAATTGTGTGCTTATGTTTTTCTTCCTTAGGATTTTAGCAATCTTATCAGTGACTCCATGAATATAAGGTAGGAAAACCCTACCACCCTGAGACTGATCATGGGCCTTAGGTTCATGAGATACCATCTTTTTCTCTGCTTTCTTTATTACCCTTTATATTGTGAAAATTATTGCATCTAGTTTACTAGATGCCACTCAAAAAATCGCCATTGGAAAAATCATCGATTTTAATAGTGTCTCCCACTACAACAATGTGAGAGAGAGAATAAGTTTTAGTGTAAGAGCACTCATAGATGCAACGGCCATTTACAAAATTATCATTTTTTCATTTTAAAATGATTTAGCTATTTACTTCAATTTTATTTGACCATGAAAATTTATTAAAAATTAAGGAAATAAAATTAATAAAAAGTAAAAACAATGTTTTCTCAAGTAACCTAGTGGATTCGGCTAGTCTAACAAAATCAACACTGAGTAATACATATCCGGTCATGAAATAAATGGGATCAATGACACCAAGACACCGGATACATGATTTGACCCATACCATTGTTACTTATCTTGTGTCACTCATTTGATAGGCTAGCTAGTCGAACAAAATCAACACTGAATAAAACATAATCAACATTGAGTAATAGATATCGGGTCATGAAATAGAGAGAATCAACTACACCAAAACACCCTATACATGGTTTGAACTACACCATTGTTACTTATCTGGTGTCATCTCATTGATATCAAATTGTAAATATATCAGGAAAAATCATTTTATCCCAATGCCTAATACAGCCCTCATCTGATTGTTCTGAGGTGCAAGAAAGTTAAAGTTATTGCTACTTGAACTTTGCTTGAAAAAGAATAAATCGAACCTCGACTTCTCAGATAAGAACCCTGCAAAAATAAATATTTATATATATTTTTTAATTTGCTGCATGCAAAACAATCCTTTAACCCTTTCTTAAGCTGTATATAAAAACGCCAACAAAACCAAGAACTTGTTTAATAAAAATGGGTTCTCTCAAACAGGTGCAAATTTCTCTCAAACCATTTGAGGTTTCATTGTTATGTAAATTGATGTCTGGTTTTTGTTTAATTTAACAGCCGTAGTTATGTTTCACTGTGTACTCTGTTTCTTTTTATTCCTTTCTCCTGCATATTTTAACACCATATCCACCACAACTTCTACACACTACTGCTCTTGAAACCAATTCTGCTTGCTCTTTGGGAAAAATCTGCTTTGCCCTTCATCATGTGGTTGAAAGTAATCTGCTCTGGCCTTCATGGCCTTCATCATGTCGTTGAAAACAACGTTGTATTTAGAAAAAGAAAAGAAAAAACGTATAGAGCGCGCCTCATCGTCTGCTAATGGTATTCTTTAATGCCTCCGTTGTTATCTGTATGCATGGGTGCCACGACTTCAAGTTTTGGGCTACATTTGTTGAAAGCAGTATCACATAGAAGACATATGTGTCCATCTCACTCGCTGCGCTCCCTCATTATATAAGGGCCTCTGCTACTCATTCTTCTCAACGCAAATTTATCGCATTACATTACTTGTATTAGTGTTGAAGAAATCTATCGATCTATTAACAAAGATGGCGGAGCAGTGCAAGCAATATGGACAGGAGAAGGCTGAACAAGCCCAGCAGACAACTCAAGTAATTTTTGTGTTTAGTGGTCATATTTCAACTCTTTTGATTTTTATTTTTGAAGGACTGGAGTGTATCAGTTAGTAATTTCACTGATATTGATGTTATTGCTGCTGGTGATGATGGTATTTTATATTTTGCATCATGAAGGGGATGAAGGATATGACTCAGGAGAAGGCTTCTCATGCCACTGACGCGACAAAGGGAATGGGGCAATCCATCACGGGAAAAGCCCAAGAGGGGAAAGAACAAACTGGCTCTTTCTTCCAACAGGTTAATGTTGTTGATTTTATGAGAAACCAATTAATTATTGAATGTGAAAGTGTATTGGATTTAATTGAGTTTGGATGATGATAATGCAGGCGGGGGACAAGGCGAAGGGTCCTACACAGGGCTTCATGGACGCTGTAAAGAGCCCCTTCGGTGGTGAACAAAACAAATGATGATGACGACTGTGGTGTGGTTCTATGCTATGCTATGACTTTATGTTGAGAAGACAGGCTGTAATAATTCTCCCATTTTTGTGGATAATAAATATTTGATGCATTATTTTATTGCCAACCAAATGAAATGAATCCGAAACTGAGACTCTGGAGATGAGGCTTTGAATATTTGAGGCTCCCATTTTCTTTGCATTCCGGAGTTACATGTTGATATGGCAATCTATTTATGGTTTTTGCAGTTTGTTGATTTTCTGTATCAGAAATAATTTCATGGTGTACACAGTTTTGAATTGGATGTACCAGGTACTGTGGTTTTTCCTGGTTTTTCCTTATACAAGATACATGATTTATGTGCTTGTCATTGCTTTATGTCGAGGCATCTGTCGTTTTAAACAAATTCTGGTTTTCATTAAAATATAAGTTTTCTTAGCTATTAATACACTTAGTTTCTTGAATTACACTCAACAATTTTCAGCTTCATTTAGCTTGACCTCCATTCAAAAAAATCATATTTTTATTTTATCCAAATTAGTATTTTTATATTCGACTTATATAAAATTCTGGATATAGTCGACTTATATAAAATTCTGGATTCACCTGCTTGAAAAAACCATATTCTTATTTCATCATCCAATTAGTATTCTATATCGTTTTATATATTTAATTTTTATATTTTTAATAAAATTAATATGTATGTCTTCATAAATTTAATTTCTTTATTTTGTTTATATATTTAATTTTTATATTTTAATAAATTTAATATGTTATGTCTTCATAAATTTAATTTTTTTATTCTTTAATAAATTAACTGGGTTTGATTTTATATTTTTAATAAATTTAATATACTTTTATTTTTAATAAATTTAGTTTATTATTTTGATTGATCCATTTTGGTTTGATTTGACCTCGAGCGGTTCAGGTTAATTAATTTTTAATGGGTTAGTGTGATTTATTTGGGTTGTCTAATTTATAGATGAGAATTAAAATTAATTTGTTAAAATTTGGCATTAATTTTTAATAAGGTAAAGGTAATGTAATTTATTTGGGTTGTTTTATTTATAGATTGGAATTAAAATTAATTTGTCAAATTTGGCAATACAATTTTAACATCAATTTCAACATCTGTTTTTGTTTAAAATATATTTTTGAATAAATAAACAAAATATATTTTTGAATACATAAACGGTAACTGTTTTTGTTTAAAATATATTTTTGAATTCATAAATAGTAAATGGTTTGAGAATCTTGGAAAATCCATAATCCATAATGACTTAGTGTAATTTAGTGTAACTTATTACGTAACTATTTTTGTTTAAAATATATTTCTGAATTCGTAAATGGTAAATGGTTGGAGCATCTTCGAAAATCCATAATCCATAACGGCTAGTATAATTTATTAGCTTAGTGTAACTTATTGACTCAAATTAATTCATCAAAATTTGACAATACAACTTCAAGATTTGTTTTTGTTTAAAATATATTTTTGAATGTTTCAACATCCTCAAAATTTCATAAGGCACTCTAATTTCCATAAGGCACTCTAATTATGCAAATTAAATAATTTAGATTGTTTTTTTATGTGAAGTGGGTTTTATTTGCCCTGCAGATTAATTAATTTTTAGAAAAATCCATAATGGCTTAGTGTAACTTATTAGCTTAATGTAACTTATTAACAAGAATTAATTCATTAAAATTTGACAACTTCAAGTACAACTTCAAGATTTGTTTTTGTTTAAAATATGTTTTTGAATGTATAAATGGTATCAGCATCGTCAAAAATCCATAATGCACTCTAATTATGCAGATTAAACAATTTGGATTTTTTTTTTTAATGTGAAATGAGTTTGATTTGACCTAAAGTGGTTCAGATTAATTAATTTTTAAAGCACTTTAATTATGCAGATTAAACAATTCAGATTGTTTTTTGATGTGAAGTGGATTTGACTTGGTCTGAAGTGGTTCAAATTAATTTTTAGGGCACTCTAATTATGTAGGTTAAACAATTTAGATTGTTTATGATGTGGAGTGGGTTTGATTTGACCTGAAGTGGTTCAGTTTAATTTTTAATCCCGTAGTTTAACTTATTAACTGGAATTAATTCATTAAAATTGGGAAATACAAATCCAGTAATACAATTTCAAGAATTTTTTTGTTGTTTAAAATACATATTTGAATGCATAAATGGTCTCAACATGCTGAAAAACCCACCCATGAGACACTCTAATTATCTTATGCCATTTTTAATTTATTTTCAATTTAATTTCATTGGTTTCTTATTTTTTCACTATGAGGCACTCTAATTAAAGAGATTAAACAATTTAAACTCAAATTTTTAAAAATATTTTTTAATTATCTACTACGCTATTTTTAATTTAATTTTAGTGATTCCTATGTATATTTTTTTCAGAAGAAAAAATCAAGATTTTCTATATTAAGGTAATATAAAGTAGATAAATATGGCAGATACATAAAGGCGAGCTCATGAAAAGATTCAAACAGGCCAGGTGAAAGGCGGGAGGAACCCTGTTCCCGTAGGCCTCATTGTTCAGCATAGATCCCTAACTTTCATAATAAACAGAATACCCACAAAAACCCATTACAGGGATAGACCCCAGTAGGAGAGAAAATTTTGGATAATAACATAAAAAGAAATGGTGATATCCAAATGAGTAGCGATTGATCTTCAGAGGAGCCGCTAGTCCGAGATATCATGAAAAGCTTTAATATAGCACAAGAGAGCAGACACAGATTTTCTGGAATTTTGGAAGATGGAAGCATTTCTCCACTTCCAAATGGGCCAGCATGTATGAACAAAGAGTGAACACCGAGAGACACACTGACCACTCCACCACCTGATTCTATCATGTACAGAAGAAAATGAGAGGTAAGGAAACCCATAAGAAATAGAGAGATCATACCAGATGAACATGGAGATTGGACATTGAAAAAACATTTGAAGATTCGATTCCGTATCCTTTTTAATATTTTTTAAAATTTGTTTAATTTTGATTAGTTCGGCAATTGATTGGTTGATTTCTAATGATTGATTGAGTGGTTTCGGATTTTAGTGAGTTGTTTTTTTTAATGATTTGGTTATATATATTGATTGGTTGATTTTCAATGATTGATTAAGTGGTTTCAAACAGTGTTTTTACTTTTTTTGGTATATATATATATATATATATATATATATATAAATATATATAATTATTATTTATTTATTTATTTATTTGAGTGGACATGTGTGTGGGCGTTGAGTTATTTTGTGTGTGGGGCCATTGAGTTATATTTTTGAAATTCAGTTAATTTTAATATTTAGATTTATAAGTTTTTAAATTTATTTAATTTGATCAGTTAAGCCGTTGATTGGTTGATTTTGAAAGATTCATTGGGTTTATTTTGAATAATGAATAAGATTTTAGTACACTTTGGGCATGGTTTATATTGGGTTTATATGGCCGACGAATATTAATATTTATAAATTAAAGATTATATCGATTTAACTTAGATTTAATAATAAGCTAAGAATATGCTCGTCTAAATCACAATCGGGCGGACGGACTAAATCTTGGATTTGGGAAATGAAACATAAGGATTTCTGCTCCGGGTTACGACGGACCCTGACACTTGGACTTGACTATCTGCACTGGTATGTTATAATCCGCTTGAAACCAAAACAAATTTCTGATGAATTGTAAGGGAGAATCCATTGATTAATTCTTATATTCATTTTCTATAGTTCTTCCTTCCGTTGTTGACATGACACATATGAATTGCAGTTGGTTGTCAGATTAATGGAAAACCAACTTTTATGCACTGGAAAAGCTTAATGGCGAACCAAGTTTTGGGCGTATCCACTGGATGAGTTTAGTGGCTAACCAGCTTTTGGTCATATCTACTCATTTCTCTGATTTCGTGGATGGAATTTTATTGATTCCAATTTTGGCTGGAGTCAGAGATAACATATAAAGTATTAATGTGCATTCTGCTATAAAAATTTACTACATAATTACCATATGTGAATTTGGATTAAACAAAAGGCCTTATCTAACTAAGGTTTTGGGATTTTAAACTGCATAATTACTATATGGGAATTTGGATTAAACAAAAGGCCTTTTCTAACTAAAGTTTTGGGATTTTAAACTGCATAATTACTATATGGGATTTTGGATTAAACAAAAGGCATTTTCTAACTAAACGTTTTAGGATTTTAAAAGAATGTTTTGGGATTTTAAAGGAATGGGGAGTGAATTTATAATTTTTTATTTTTTTTGATAAGTTGCATGATATTTTTTTTTTAATTTATTTTCAAAATAGAATAGGTTATATTTTTATAAGAAAAAATATGTCATCCATAAACCAAATATATTGGCCACCTAATGGCAAAATATGTCATCCATAAGCAAAAAAATAATAAGTTTGTCTAGCCATGCTATATAACTTCATCTTTATACTTCCTATTTTCTAAATAACTATAAACATAATTGGTAATAAATCTAAAACTTTGGGACTGGAACATTCAAAATGTAAAAGCACGGATGCACTGTCACTACTCATCATCAGTTGAATCCAGTGGAGCAGGGTCCTTCACATTGGAACCTAGCAGCACTGTGTGGGGTATACAAGGGATGTGTTGCTCAATTTGGCTCAACCAACAACAATGTTGTTGCAATTGGAACTGAACTTTTTGAAATTCTTTGGTATAATCCGACTATCTCTAGGGGGCTACATGCATGTCAGGAGGAAATTGCTTTACAGCTTTCACCAGAATGTTCTTCATAATCTAGAACAAGTGTAATGTCTGCTTGTAGTGGGTTACTCTTCCATGAGTATGGCTCAGATCCAGAGCCACTGCTTGCCACTCATCCATGTCCAAATCAAAGCCCTCCACGATCTGTTGAATTTCATCCTCCCACTCTGCAATCAACTGCCTAACCGAGTTGGAGCTACTGACATGGTAAGCTTGGGTCGCTTCTTCAATTATGCAAGAGGTTGGCTTGTGCCCTCGACCCGCCCTAGTTGCCCCACTGGGAGAGCTGGGTTAGCTTCTTGGTGACGAGGTGGCCTTTCTCTGCTTTCCCCGTCCTTGGCTTACACTTCCATTTTTCTTGTACCCTTTGCTCAGGCCATGCTATTGTTGTTGCCTAACAAATATTGTTCTTTTCCCAACACCAAATTTCCACAAGCACAAGGTTGCAGTTTGGGTGCTCGACGCTGCCAAAGGTCATGCCCATGTTGTAGACCTACTTCAAATTCAAACGAAACCAACCAAGGAACCCACTCCACATATTGCGAATAACTGGATGCCAACATAGTATTATAGTACCATTGTTTGCAATTGTCTTCCTCTATCCATTGTAGACCTTGAGTGAACTAACCATGCCATCCATTTCCAGGACCTCATTATTATGACAACCCTTTCCACCAGTTATTAACTTCATCAACTAAACATTATAACAAGCATTGAAAGGGGATTTAAGGCAACCACGAAATTGAGCCCATAGCCCACCAAACACCTTCTTACACGACTCCACACAGAATGCCTAGGATATGGGAATCAAAACCCAAATCACAAAGACCTGATTCATATGCTCCGCATCAAGCCATACCCAACACCGAAACCAGAGTTGATTTCTGTCTAAACAAATGTTCCCAACCTAGGATATTCTAGTCCACAAGACTGAACTGACCCAGAAACTAGCCAACAGGGCTCCTCCACCTTCGCCTCTCTACCATCAGAGGTTATATGTGGAGTTCCTTAAATCCCTAGTTCAATTATGAGCTCTCTTTATGTCAAGGTAATATGGAACCAAACTTGATTCTCCATAGACCCAACCCCTTTTCAGCTCTTCCACACCCTCATGATGGGAGTTTCCACATTCACAACTCTTTACCACCTCATCCATGAATGCACTCATGTGAGACAAACATATCCCATACTTTATAGATACTGGGACGAGTAGGACAATAGAGAGAAACCTAACCATGTACCCAGCGAGGCCATGCCTTTGGCACTTCTAGTTCTCGTCACCCCATAGACCAGACACATACAAATCCTTGACCAAAGGTTGAATTGACTGCTCCATGCTAACAAAATTTGTTGAGTTAAGATGGAAAACATATTAGGAATGACTGCCAAAATTTGAAGACGACGAGGACCTCCTGCTGCCCCGAATCCCCTCGCATACGAGTTCCATAGGAGCATAAGTTCCCAAGCTACCTTACTAAATCAATTGAATAGAATGTTTCCCACTTCAAGTGTCCTTAAAACTTTGTCTCCTTCGGGCATTAAACCTCGCATGCCTGCAACCACCACTCCAAGTGTTGCATGCATGTGAAGGGTGGTCGTGACGGTCTTTAAGATACACATTAATTTCTGGGCCTCGACAAGCCCACTAGGGGTGACTTGCACCCTGATCACGGAAATTAAAATTTATTTTTAAATTAGAAATGAATTTGTTTAAAATATATAAATGAATTTAGTTAAAGATTTAAAATAGATAATTTTAATTTATAAGTTTAATTAAAATAGGTTAAATTTTTAAAAGTTTTATCTTCTACTTTATTAAGTTTAGTTTAAGTTTATAATATAGTGTATACTAAATTGACCTCTACTACTTATATCAATCACATTTATTAATATGATTGTGCTACCTATATAGATAATTGAAAGTATATATAATTGAGAAAAAAAATGTTGATTATGTTAATTTTGCATTATTATTATTATTTAATTTTTAAAATTACTACCAAACCAAACACTAAATTATCATTTATTATTAATCAATTTCTATAATGTTTATTATTTATTATTAATCCATTTCTATTTCACAATGGAAGTTTGTAATTTCACTGCCTAGCATTGAAAATAGTCGATAGCTTTGGCTATTGCATATTTAAATAAGTTTTTTTTCAAGTCTTTTATAGTATTGTGGCCTATTTATATGCTTGGCCTATAATATAGGTAAAGCAAAGAAGGCTTAGAAATGCAAAAGGCCACACTTAATTTCATGGCCAGTAGTAGTCAGGAGGCTCAAATGTAAAAGGCTACATTTAATTTCTTGCCACGTAAAAGTTGATCATTCAATAAGAGACATATACGTCCTTAAAAAAAACAGTAATAACTTATTGGTTAATAGGAATTTTAGTGTATAACTATGCTTATTTAACATTTATTTCTAGCTTAACATTTAATATTATTTTACTCTGATAAAAAAAATATTCCTAAATATAACGACTCATAATTTAATTTCGCTTTGCACCATTTCTTTCTAGCTTAATTTTGACAACATGGAAATACTACTATCTAGAGATTGTTCCCTACTGAAACAGGATAACCAAATAAAGTAGTTAGAGTCATTATTCGTTGCTGCACTACAAAATCAATCCAATTAATTAACAAAATAAAGGATTTAAGGTCATTAATCGTTTTTTAACTACACAATCAATTCCAAAATATTAATTAATTACTACATAGATATTGAAGAAGGGGAAGCTTGAACACACAAAATATTAACAATTACACCTCTGATTTTACGTTGTCATTTACAGAGGCACACCAGGACCTTTCGCAACCTCGCACCTTTATCAACAAATAAGTAGAGTCACAAATGCATAATTTAGGATTAGAAAAAAAAAAAGAGTAAGCCCCCAACAACGATCCTCTAAATCCAACATTAATTTGCCAATAGTTTTCAAGTTTACATGCCTAGTGAAAAGTAATTAAAAACATAAATTAAGGTGAAAGTAGGCCATTTCAAAGTTTCGTCCATGCTCGATAAGGCAATCACTATAATCCATCATATACACAAGGCGAAACATAACATATTTATCCTATCCATGGAGGGGTAAAATCCCCACATCCAAAATATTGTTGCCCAGTGTTATCTTTATATGCATCCGGTCCATAGTATCCATTAATTCCATTTTTGACAGCTTATCAGCATTATGGTTGTATTCCCTCCAATGTGTTGGATCTAGTAGCCACTATGAGAGCCCCATAAAGTCCCAATACGATTGAGCCATCCTTGTAGGTGGAGTTGTGTGATATTGCTTTTCTCTAAAATGTGTTCAATGATACCCATTGAGTCGCCAAATATGTGATTATTGGGGATGTCCAAATACGTAGTAAAATAAAGTAATCCCTATATATCAATAATGTTGGCCTTAATATTTGAACCCTGGCCTGCACTCCAATGTACCCAATGTTCTTGTTCCTCCGATATTATAAGCCAAAAACCACATCCACAAACATCCTTTTGTGCTACCCCATAAAAAAAGCACACACTTGGATATATACGTGTGAGGATTGTTCTTAATCGTGTTGCGCCATCACCATATTTCCCAAAATAAAAATAATTGAATGGCCCGCCATATACTATCTTGTTTGTTTCATGAGATGTCTGAGAAGTTTCTAAGTGGGAAATATACTGCGTAATATAGCACCAGATCTTCATAGAATAAATGTACATTATTTTCACTTATTTTAACGTTTGTTGCACCATGAAGGTAATACATGGCTTTGTAAGTGGGTACATGTCTGCATAAAACACCAGAGGCTAGTTAGCAAAGACATATTTCATAGACACATTTCAATTTTCGGAGTAGCCACTTTTCAATTAAAGCGGCACCAAATAATGTGATGATTTCCATACCATTATTGCAGAGATGTGGTTATCCCTCCTTGTTCGTTCCAATTGAATCCAGCTTGTTCCAAATTCCAATGGCTTCATCGTGAAGCAAAGGGAGCTAAGGCAGAGGTGTTGGAGTCACGATTTTCGTTACACCAAAACCTGCAGGTTTTAGTAACGGACACATTACTAGATTTAAGCACATGCCACGAAACACACGGGGAGCGTTGAATTATCCTTCTACACCACCATTAGTTTCTAGATCTCCAGGATTGTAGATCCTTCTACACCGCCATTAGTTTCTAGATCTCCATCTTAATCACATACAGGATTCTAGATCCTTCTTCTACCTCTATAAATTTGTAATTTCTCTTACCACGGAAAGAAAGCCAAGGTCCAGGCCCGTTACGTAATGCAAAGTGAATTTTGTTCTCCAGCGATTGTTTTATCTATTTCGTTGTGTCCAATTGAGTAATCTTGTTGTTTCTCCGTTTGTCTGTCTCTGAAATTATTCTTTGCTATTCTTGTCTAAGTCTTTGAGTATAAATATGTTGTGTGTTATGTATGCTCTGAACTAACAACTAGTATCAGAGCTAGGGTCGAATATCCATTGTGCAAGCCGCTTAGTGCCATCACCTTACTCTGGTAGCGTTCGTTAAAACGTTGGTTGTTACCTGTAGAAGGATCTATCCAGGAAATAGCTGAGAAACGCTGGAAGTAAAAGACAGTTGCTACAAGAAAAATAAGGTCGTGGACCCATGCTGAAACGTTTTGCTGGAGTTTGAAACGTGGAGATCCGTGGAGATTGGAGTTGAAACATGGTGTTCGTAAGGTTTTTTTTACATCAAGCTTGCACCTATACATCAAGTTTTTTTCTCAAACCAACATATGTATGTGTGAAATGTGAAAAGGTTAAAACATTATATATGTTTTTTATATTTATTATGAAACATATATAATTGTATGTTGGAATTTTGAAAAATATATTTTAAAAGGAGCAGGAATTTTGAAAAGGGTATTTTAAAAGAAGGAAGGTCATTATTACTAAATTTTAAAGAGTAATAATTAAAGTTTAAATTCAAGTGGAGTTTTTGTGTTTTGGGGCATGAATTTGATTGAAAATGGAGACAACAGTTATATATATGAAGTTGAGCGGGGCTAATTTTGCCCTATGGAAATCACAGATGGAGGATATACTGATTTTAAAGGATCAGTATTTGTCGATTAAGGGCACAACAAAGAAACCCTCATTGATGAAAAATGAAGAGTGGAATAAGCTAGATAGAAAGGTGATTGCAACAATCCGCCAATATTTAGCAAAGAATGTTTATTTCAAAGTGTCTGGAGAAAAGATGGCAGAAGGATTATGGAAGAAGCTCCATGATCTATATGAGAAGAACATGACATGAAACAAAGTGTTCTTGATGAAGAAGCTTTATAATCTTAAAATGAAGGAGGGTGCTTCAGTTGGTAAGCACTTGAATGCATTTAATATTATTATTAATCAACTTGCCTCTGTTAAAATCATTTTAGATGATGAAACTAGAGCCATTTTGCTAATGTGCTCTATGCCAAACAATTGGGAAAATTTAATTGTAGCTATGAGCACTTCAACAACTATAGGGACCCTAAAGTTTGATGATGTGAGCAATAGTTTAATGAATGAGGAACTGCGATGCAAGTCAATTGTTGAAGACCAGGGAGGAGAGGCTCTAGCTCTAGTTGATCGTGGTAGGAGAATGGATTAAGGCCAGCGAGGACGATCAAGATCAAGAGGCCAATCAAAATCAAGGAGAGGCAGGATCCTCTGATTTCATTGTGGCAAACCTGGGCACATGAAGAAAGAATGTCTATTGTGGAAGAAAGGACAAAAGGATCAGAGACCGTCCAATACAAATCACAAGTCATCTAGCACAAATGAAAGTGAGACTACTATTGTAGCCACAAATGGTGATGTGTTGTTCACTGTTTTAGTAGAGGATGCATGTGTATATACGTCTAACAATAGCTTTGATTAGATCCTTGACTCTGGGGCATCTCACCATGTAACCCCACGCAAAGATAGTTTTGTTTCATATAATCCTGGTGATTACGGTAAAGTGCATTTAGGGAATAATCATTTTTGCAGTATTGTTGGAGTGGGAGATTTCCAGATCAAGATGAAAGATGGATAATATATATTGTTGAAACATGTCAGGCATGGACCAGAAATACGCATGAGTTTAACCTCTATGGGATGACTGGATGATGAAGGCTATTCCACAAGCTTTGGAAAAGGAGGTTGGAAAATTAGAAAAGGAGCATTGGTCGTGGCCAAAGGACCCAAGACAGGGACATTATACACATTGAAGACATTGATAGGAAAATCAGATTTGGCTACTGTCACAAAAGAAGGAAATTCAACAGATCTATGGCATAACCACCTAGGTCACATGAGCGAGAAGCGATTAAAAATCCTTGTTGGTAAAATTTTATTACCAAGTTTGAAATCCTACAATCTTGATCTTTATGAGCATTGTATATATGGTAGACAAAGAAGGGTTTCATTCCTTAGAGGTGGCCATGACAGAGAGAAAAATGTGTTAGAATTGGTACACTCGTATGTGTTTGTGCTTATTAACATCAAATCATTAGGAGGAGCATCATATTTTGTAACAATTATAGATGATGCATCCAGGAAGGTTTGGGCATATCCTATGAAAAGTAAAAGTGAAGTTCTTGAAATATTTGAAAATTTCCATGTTGCTGTTGAAAGAGAGACTAACAAATTTTTGAAGTGTTTAAGAACAGATAAGGTGGAGAATATTCCTCAAATGCATTTAAGGAATATTGTAACAAGTTTGGCATAAAGTATGAGAAGACTATGCCTGGTACTCCTCAATAGAATGGTATCGCAGAAAGGATGAATCGCACCATAATGGAAAAGGTGTGAAGTATGTTGTCCAATTCTGGTTTGGAGAAGAATTTTTGGGCTGGAGTAGTCACGACCACTTTCTACTTGATAAATAGATCTCCAATTACAGCCTTGGATGGCGGTATGCCTGAAGTAGTTTGGACTAGTAAGAATTTGAATTACTCTCACTTGAAAATCTTTGGATGTGAAGCATGTGTACATATTCCCAAAGAAAATAGAACTAAGCTAGATGATAAGTCTATGAAATGTGTATTTTTGGGATATGCGGATGAAGATTTTGGTTATCGTCTATGGGATCCAGTCAAACATAAAATTATTAGAAGCAAGGATGTTATATTTAATGAGTCAGAAATGTTCAAGAGGATTGTAGGTGAGTTGGAAGTTAAGAAGGTTATTGACAGGTTTGAAGAGCAGCAGGAAAACATCCCACCAATGCAAGAAAATGAATAGCAAATTCAGGAGCATCAAGAACAACAAGTGGAAAATGATGAACAAGAAGAAGAAGGAATCTTGCAGGAACCCTTACAGGAGATTCAACCTGATAATGCACTGCCACAGTTGGTTTGCAGATCTTATAGGCCTCATAAGCCTTCATAGAGGTATCCTCCTTCAAACTATATTTTGTTGATTGGTGAAGGTGAGCCTAATTGTTTTCAAGAAGCTTGTAAATTTGAGCACAGTGAAGAATGGAAGAAGAAATGAACTCTTTGCTGGAAAATAAAACTTGAGAGTTGGAAAACCTCCCAAAAGGTAGAAAGGCTCTTAAAAACAAATGGGTTTATAGGATTAAGCATGAAGGTAACGAAAATAAGGAGAGGTATAAAGCAAGGCTGGTGGTGAAAGGTTTTTCCCAAAAAGAAGGTATTGACTTCACTGAAATTTTCTCACCTGTTGTTAAAATGTCATCCATTAGAGTCATTCTTGGTCCAGTTGCTGCTTTAGACCTAGAATGTGAATAGTTAGATGTAAAAACTTATTTCCTTCATGGTGAATTGGAGGAAGAAATTTATATGGAGGAGCCAGAAGGCTTCATAGAAAAAGGCAAAGAACGCCTTGTTTGTAGGTTGAAGAAGAGTCTCTATGGGTTGAAACAGGCACCTCAACAATGGTACAAGAAATTTGATTCATTCATGTTGGAACATGGTTTTCAGAGGTTGGAAGCTGACCATTGTGTCTATATCAAGAGGTATGATCAAGGAAAGTATATCATATTATTGTTATATGTGGATGACATGTTGATTGTTGGGCATGATAATAATAAGATCAATAGGTTGAAGAAAGATTTGGGTAGCAAATTTGCAATGAAGGATTTGGGACCAACACAACAGATATTGGGCATGCGAATTATGCATGATAAGAAAAACAAAAGGTTGTGGCTGTCACAAGAAAAATATATCAAGAAGGTGCTTGACAGGTTTAATATGAAGGGTGCCAAGCTAGTTGGTACACCCCTTGCAGCCCACTTCAAGCTGAGTACTGAATTATGTCCTAGTGATTACAAGGAGAAAAAAGAAATGAGCAAGATTCCTTATGCTTCAGTAGTTGGTAGCTTGATGTATGCCATGGTATGCACACAACCAAACATTGCATATTCAATGGGAGTAGTGAGCAGGTTCCTTGCCAATCAAGGAAAACAACATTGACAAATAGTAAAATGGATTTTGAGGTATCTCAATGGTACTAGTCATTATTGCTTATGTTTTGGTCATGATGAGACTGTGCTTGAAGGATTTACAGATGCAGATATGGCTAGAGATATGGACACCAAAAATTCCACTACAGGTTATTTGTATACATTTGCAGGTGCAGCAGTATCTTGGGTGTCAAGGCTACAATGAATAGTAGCCCTCTCTACAACAGAAGAAAAGTACATAGCTACAATAGAAGCTTGTAAAGAGATATTGTGGATGCAACAATTCCTAGGAGAGATAGGAATAAAGCAGGAGAAGTATGTGTTATATTGTGATAGTCAGAGTGCCAATCACTTGGCGAAAAACCCAACATTTCATTCAAAAACCAAGCACATTGACTTAAGGTACCATTGGATCTGGCATGTGTTGGAGGAAGAATAGTTATCCTTGGAAAAGATCCATATAGATAGGAACCCTGCTGATATGCTCACTAAGATTCTACTATGAAATAAACATGAGTTATGTAGAGGCATGGTAGGACTCAGTGTGACTTGATGACTCTTATTTGGCTTCAAGTGGGAGAATGTTAAGTGTGAAGCCAAATTCATGAATCACATGCAGGGTTTTAGATCCTTCTACATCGACATTAGTTTCTAGATCTCCAGGATTCTAGATCCTTCTAAACCACCATTAGTTTCTAGATCTCCATCTGAATCACATACAGGATTCTAGATCCTTCTTTTGCCTCTATAAATTTGTAATTTCACTGCCCAGGAAAAGAAAGACAAGATCGAGGCTTGTTACGTAATGCAAAATGATTTCTGTTCTCCAGTGATTGTTTTATCTATTCCGTTGTGTCTGATTTAGTAATTTTGTTGCTTCTCAATTTGTCTGTCTCTAAAATTATTCTTTGTTATTCCCGTCTAAGTCTTTGAGTATAAATTTGTTGTGTGTTATGCATGCTCTGAACTAACAAGAGATACTACCAATGGACTTAGTTGCTTACCTTGAGCTAACTAACTTCATTAACCTAGCAAGCCTGTCAGAAGATGCTAAGTCCTTGGAATAGGCAGCAGACCCCTATTGTTCACTACGGAGATAAGGAGCATATGCAAATATAGTTTATGTTTTAGTTCCATATCCCATTGCACCAACAACACCTCTGCCTTTGAGAGCCTTGCTCAGGTGAGACCTTGACTAAAATGAATTTCTTGCTCCCCTCTTCTGTTCCAATGGCTTCATTGGTTCATTGGGTCAATTGCTTCGTTGATTTTTAGACTGCAAAATGGAAGACCGAAGCAATCAATGAATTTTATTTTTTTTTAATCATCTTGCTCCGCTCTTCTGTTCTAATGGCCTCATTGGTTCACTGGGTCAATTGCTTCATCAATTTTTAGATTGCAAAATGAAAGAGCGAAGCAATCAGTCAAAAAGGTAACTCTAGCTTTTACTAAAAATAATGCAAGGTGATCCATGGAATTATTTTGCCTTTGTAATGTGCTAGAGCTTATACAAAGATGTAAAGAATTACAAGGCGATTAGTTGATTCAGAATGACAAACATAGCCACCATGCTTCAGAAATTCACGACCGAGTTTGTCTAATGTTGTTTTCTAGGGTGAACTTTGCACAAACTCTTTAATACGACTAATTTAATCTTGCAAACCAAATAATTTGTGCAATATTAAAATCCCATTATGTTTTTTTCAAAATGATTCTACCTTATTTTAAGTTAAAAAAAATGCATTCTCTCCATTTTCTTGCAACGCAAATAAATTGTGCAATATTCACATCCCATCAGCCATAATTTTAAATGATTCTACTTGATTTTAATTAAAAAAAAAATGCATTTTCTCTCACTTTTATATTTAAATCACTTATTAAAAAAAAAATCAATTCTGACAATTAAGATGTATCAGGTTATTTGAATAATCACACGTATCATAGAGAGCCGAGTTTGTGAACATTCATCCACAAAAATAAGTGTGAAATATATTTTACATATAAATCTCATATGAGATAGATGCCCGTTGAGAATATTTAGAAGGAACCCGAATAAGAGCACTGATTTTACATTAATATAATCAAACTTCAAGGGCTGAAATGATAGAACCTAAATCTTTCATATAATTGGGTAAAAAGAGTTTTGAGAAAGTATTGGTTCTAATGGTAGGGACTGGATTATTACTGGAGGTATAAAAAATTCAACAATTTCTTTTTATGACTATCACCATTTTCATGAATTTGCAATATTGGGTGCACTGCAATTTTCTTTTTCGTAAAGAGGGCATAATCTCTTTATATTATGTGAATAGAAATCTTTGAATGAGATAAAATTTAACCAAAAGGAAATGAGGATTTATTATGTTTCATTCTAAAATTTTTAATACAATATTCTTAATACTAAATGAAATTCAACTTTTTGACAAAATCTCTGGGAAATTTGGGCCAATCTTAGGGGTTCGCCCTTGATAACCTATAGCGGATGAAGAGGCAGCTCGAGGAAGTTGTGGGATAAGGAATGATATGTATCTGAAGTGGATATGCTCAGACATGTTGGAGTTGGGTAAGGAAAATATCCGGTGAGCTTAAGTTGTTGTAGATTCTCGGAATATTCTGGGATCCTATAGAGATGGGCATGGTCAATAAATTGACCGCAACCATGTTTGTTGGATCCCCGAATATTCTGGGAATCTGCAATCAACTTATGGATCGCCAGAAAACATCATCAAAGCTGGACGTATTTAAGAAGCATTATTGTGTGAAATACCAAGATTTAGTTTGTAAAAAATTGGTAATGGAATTTTTCCCATGCGAAAATAATATTTAAAATATATGAATATATGAAATTGACCTGCTTGGAGTGCAAAGTAAGAAAATGGCCTACTCAAAGTCCAGATCAAGTAAGAGGTGGGGGCTCTACAGAGGTAGGGGCCCCTAGAGCAGTGGAGGCAAGCTGAATAACAGCAAATGTCAATCATGAATTCAGATATGAAGCGATCAATACAAATGCAATCTGGGAAAAACAAAAGTAAAAGCACTTTGTGCAGAAACGAAAGCAAAATCTGATGCAGGAGCATCCAGCTCAGAGGAGACAGAAGGTGGTTGACGGCCTCATAGAGAGACAAAGACACACAATCATACTTGCATAGCTGGACAGGTGTTAGACTTGTCAGTTATTTACTTTATTTATTTGTTTTATTTTTCAGAAGGTCGTTAGGACCAGGCCAATTAAAACTGTGAACTGTTTTCTTTTAGATGGGAATTAGCAACAGTAAAATAGGTTGATAGTTAATTAGTATTTTTATGAAATGTGTTAGTTAGAAACAGTTAGGAATTGGTGGACAGTTACCCAATTCTGTTGGGGCAGTTCTACTTTAACAAAGAACAGTTATGCCTCAGGAGATTAAAAGGAAAAAGATAAGCATTGTAAGGGATTCCTCAGAGAGAGAGACAGAGAAACAAAGAGATATAGTCATTTCAAAATAAACATTTTATTTTATTTTCTCTACTGAATCACCACTGTAAAAACAAATTTCATGCATCAATACATAATTCCGTGTGTAACTAAATTTGCGTTGGAATAATAGGATAGAGAGAACTAACGAGAAGAGCAGAGTGCAGATACATAATTAATCAGACAGAGGAGAACGAGAAATTTCAAGCACAGACAAACTTCAAACAGAGAGAATTAACGAGAAGTACAGAGCGCAGACATATAAATATTTCTTCCAGACAGAGGAGAACGAGGAACTGCGAGCGTAAACAAACTTCAGGTAACCCATAAAACCCTCACATTATTTATGAATAAAGCAATGCCGGAGTGAAATCAAATAAGCTGTATCATTTCATTATCAGTTACAAATTAGACACCGTCCAGGTGTCTCACGTCCCTTTCGAGACATAAAGCTCATTCAACAGAACCCCGAAACAGAGTTTCAAATAAATGTATGATACAACCAGATAGAATAACCAAAATTATTACAGCGAGAAAACACCAACAGAGTCGGCGAACAAGGGTTTCAGATAACCCGAGAGTTCCTAATGACCAAACATTCATACTACAGGACGAGGGTTTGAAGTAATTGAATACCATCTGATAGAAATAAACAAACATCAAGTTTACAGGACCAGGGTTCGAAGCACGCTATTAATCATCTACAGGACAGGGGTTTCAAACAACCCAGAAACCGCATTGCAGAACGAAGACTTCGATAACAAAGACCAATGTACCAGAAGACCGGAGAGTTACACAAATCCAGGAGACTATTCAATTCATCGCTCAGACGACAGACTAAAGACCAAAAAGAAACCTCAAAAACCTCTATAGAAACTGATATGGTAAGACCCTACCCGGAATAAAGAACTGGAGGGCTTGAACGACTGTCAGAGGTCGTGGAGGACGCTAAACCACAGAGCCCAACGGTAATTAGCCGCCTGCAAACGAAATAAGGACGGATTAGCACCGTTTACCAACAGAATAACCATTAAAGGAAAAAAAAACAACAAGTGAATGCTAACAGAAGTGCAGAAGCTCACCTGAAACTGAGGAGGCAGAGTCGAAGACCGAAAGAACCAGTATGCCCCTGAAGACATGGAGCGAGGGTGTCAGGGTGTGAAAAAGAAGCGACAGAGAAGTTTATCAGGGAACCAAAATTTACCTTGGCAGTGGAACTTGAGCGCGAATGTTCGGTGGAAACCCTGTCATGAAGCAACCCATCAATTAATCGACCAGGAACGATATGTAAATGAAAGAATCCACCTAACAAACCTCAAATCAACATATTAACACTGTGCAGAGCGGAAGGTGTCTCTACAGGGCACTGCAACCCTACCTCCATAACGACAGAGGACTGAAGGCATCCATTGAACTAGTGTGAAACCAGAGCGGCGGAGAAGTAAGTGTTCCCACAAAGCAGAGCAACATTTGGCGCAGCGGAGGAGTGTCAAATGGCAAAAGAGCGGGACGGGTTTGACAAAAGGTAAGAGCCCGTGCGAAAGGAACCGGCAGGTGGAAACCCTAACCGGCATACCCGGTTAAACATCCCCATAAAATATCTGATAAACGTACTCAGCATTTAAGTCAATAGTTAACACATTCAGGACGCAAGTCTTGTCACCTGTGGTCGCATTGGGAACGGCGGGAGGCCATCAAAAGTGGGATCAGAGCTAGTTTCTTGAGTTGGAACAAATGGAACAAGTGGAAGCT
>APFE030766483.1:188292-211867 GCA_000404065.3 Pinus taeda | reverse complement strand
TTTTATATTTAAGTTAAAATAAAATATTAACATTAAATTAACATAAAGTAGGGAAGTCACATAAATTAAATGGTGGAAGTACAAATAAATTTAAATCCATGATAACCATGAGCATCGTTACTCCTTTACTCCTATCACTTTTCATAGATTCAAAAAAACATAGACATTAGCTAAATTATAACTTTATTACAAATTATATTGTCATTGTTTATAAGAATATTTTTTTGCATGCACATTTCGACAACAGCAAAAAATATTAGTGGAAAGTTGATGCAGGAGCATCCAGCTCTGAGGAGAAAGAATGTGGTTGACGGTCTCGTGGAGAGACAAGAACAAACAAATCATACATGCATAGCTGACAGGTTGTTGGACTTGTCGGTTATTTTACTTTTCTTTATTATCTGTTTTATTTTCCAGAAGGTCGTTAGGACCATAGCAATTACAGATTGTGAACTGTTTCTTTTTAATTAGAAATTAGTTAAGAGTAGATTAATATTTTACCTGAGGGTCATTAGAACCATAAAAGCCACAAACTATGAATTGTTTTAGTTAGGAAACAGTTAAATAGTTAACCAACCGCTTTGTAAAAATAACTGGTGGACAGTTAAACGAATTCGGGTTGGACAGTTAAACTTGAACAGAAGAACAGTTGTACCTACGAGATATTAAAAAGGCGAAAGAAAAACAGTGAGGGGATTCCTAAAACTGAGAAAAGAAATTACAGTTATTTGAAATAAAATTTGTTTTTTTTCAATTGGAGCACCACTGTAACAAAATACTTTCATGCGTTGATATATAAATTATGTGTAACTAAATTGCATTGAAATAACAAAGACAACAAGTGTTCACATGAAGAGCAGGGTGTTGCTACAAAGACCACTTCCAGAAAAAGAAAGACGAATAATTACGAACACAGGCTATCAACCAGGTACTACCATACAAACCCTCATGTTATTTACGACAAATGTAAGTGTTGGAATGAAAACCCAAAAATTGTATCATTTTATTAACTAATATAACCAAAGCATACAAGAGTCCTGAGCATCTCACGGTCCATTAGAAAGGTTCGTTCGAAACAGAGCTTCGAAACAGAGTTTTCAACCAAGACAATGATACAACCGAACAGAACTAAAGAGTTATCACAACGAGGAAGCAACCGAACAAATTCGGTGCGAACGAGGGTTGCAATAACCAAATACCAATATTACAGAATGAGGGTTTCAATAAATATACAGAACGAGGGTTTCGATAACGAAACATAAATATTACAGGACAACCGAAGAGTTACACAGCCGAGAGAAGTACTATTCGTTCACCACTCAGGTGAAAAAACTAATTTAAATGGAAGTCTCTAAGACCACTACAGTTTACAAATAAGCCAACACGGAAAGACCCTACCCATAGAGAAGGATTGGGAGGGTTCGAACTGGTGCCAGAAACCGTAGAGAGTGTAAAGCAACGGCGGCCAGCTACCTCGATCAACCTGCAAAAAAAAAAACGAAGTGGAGGTAGGTTAATACACACAGTAACCACGGAATAATCCTTAAAACCAGCAAACAAAGAGTATGAGATATTAGTCTTTACCTGGAGTCGAGGAAGCGGCATCGAAAAACCAAACAACAACTACAATCCTGAAGACAAGGAGGGAAGGCGTTAGAATCTGAAGGAAAAGCGGAAACCAAGTCTGGCATGGAACCTGAGTTTACCTCAGTAGCCGAGTTGAAACACAATGGAATGATGGGGACCCTGTCACAAATTTAAATCCACAAATTAACATGCGAGAAACAACATTTAATAGCAGAGAAAGCTCAACGAACAACAATTCAAAATATATTTACAGTGCAGGAGCGGACGGCATCGCCATAATCATCACAACCCAACCTTCAGAGCGACGGAAGGCCGAAGGCATTCATAGAAACATAGTGCTGAAACCAGACGGGGAGGCGCAGATAAACCCCACAGAGCAGAGCTGAGGCTTATCGTGGCGAACAGGTGAAAATGGTAAGTGAATAAGCTTAGGGTTGACAAAAGGTGGATAAGGGAGACCGGCAGGTGGTCAAGCATAACCGGTACCATAGGTTAGAACCCTGAAAATATCAAGAGGAGCGTACCGCAACCAATAAATTCAACATCTGTCACATTAAAGTGTAGAGTCTAATCACCCAAGCCGCGTTGGAGAGGCGGGAAGCCATCAAAAGTGGTATCAGAGCTAGTTTGTTGAATTGGAACATGGAAGTTGAAGGAAGAGGAAGAGGAAGAGGAAGACGAAGAAGGAAGGGGACGAGCAGTCCGTAGGATAGCAGATGAGGGACTTCGTGAGGAGATTCGTGTTTTGCGTGAAATATTGACAGTGGTGGAGGCTGGGGGAAGGAGAGACCCAGCAGATGAAAGTGATGAAGAAGTAGCTGAACCAAAGGATGAGTTTGAAGGGGTGACACCGGAACATCGATTATTAAAGTCTGTTTTGTTGTCCAGTCATAAGCCAAGGCATGAGTTACCCACTTATGACGGGAGTTTGTCTGCAGATGTGTTACTAGATTGATTGAGTGAAGTAAATAAATATTTTGAGTTTGAGGAAACTAGTGAGGACAAACAAGTGAAGTTCGCCGCCACCAAACTGAAAGGACATGCATCCTTGTGGTGGGACAGAATTCAGGCGGAGAGGAAGAGGCTACACAAATAGCCTATAAAGAAGTGGGCCAGAATGGAGGAAAAACTGAAAGAAAAGTTTCTGCCAAAAGATTACCAGATCATGCTGTATAGACAGGTGCAGAACTTGAAACAAAGAGGAATGACTGTTAAGGAATTTACAGAGGAATTTTATAAGTTGAATTTGCGAGCAGGGTATGTGGAAGATACCCCAGAAAAAACAGCCAGATTTGTGAATGGCTTGAGAGGGGAGATTCTGGATGAAATCGGTATCCTCTCACCCCAAACGTTGGATGAAGCTTACCAGTTTGCACTGAAGGCAGAGGAGAAAATTAACCGGAAACAGAACGCCAAGAGAGGAGGTGGAACTGGCAGGGGAAAAGGTAAGGTTTTTGGTAGAGGTAGAAGTACAGGTCCAAATGAGGAAGGCAGCAGTTCCAAGTCTGCTGGCACAACAGAGAAGGACAATAGCACTAGAGAGGGACGACCAGCTCAGCGAGGGCAAGGATTTGGTCGGGGTAGGGGCACTGTCCAGTGCTATCGTTGTCGCAAATTGGGACACAAGTCATATGACTGTCCTGAAGGTGAACCAGCAAGTGGGAGAGGAACTTATGTTGCTCAGCCTGAGGATGTTGAGGAGACATCTCAAGAAGCAAAAAACACACCGGAGACAGGGGAAGCTTTGGTGTTGAATAAAGTGTTGTTAAAACCAGCAAAAGAGGTTGCAGAACCGGATCAGCGAAAGGCTTTGTTCCGCACTGTCTGCAAGTCACAGGGTAAGTGCTATAAATTGATCATTGACAGTGGGACTACTGACAATTTAGTAGCTGTGGAGATGGTAGAAAAGTTGGGATTGAAGAAACTGAAGCATCCTACTCCCTACAAAGTGTCGTGGCTACAGAAAGGGCATCAGATGTTAGTTGATGAACAGTGTGAGGTGGAGTTTCAAATCGGTAGGTACAAGGATAAGATCCTTTGCGATGTCATGCTAATGGATGTCTGTCACTTACTGTTGGGACGACCTTGGCAGTTTGATAGAAGTGCAATTCATGACGGAAAAACCAATTGCTATAAGTTTGTTAAAGATGGTATCAAGCATACGCTTGTACCCATCAAGGAGGAAAATACAGCAGAAACCAGTGGGGTGAAGGCACTACTGATGGGCAGAAAGGAATTTGTAAAACAGATTGAGGACAGCGAAATAAATTTTGTTGTCATAAGAAGACCAAAGGCAGTAGTACTACATACACAGATATCAGATTTACCCGAAGAAGTTCAGAAGTTGCTGCAGGACTTTGGAGACATTGTGGTAGATGATCTTCCAGATGAATTACCACCAAGGAGAGGTATTAGTCACTGTATTGACTTTATACCAGGAGCAAGCCTACCAAATAAAGCAGCTTATTGCATGAGTCCTAAAGACCATGAAGAAATCAGGAAGCAGGTCCAGGAGTTGTTGGACAAAGGTTTGATTCGAGAAAGTATGAGCCCATGTGCAGTACCAACTGTTTTGGCTCCAAAGAAAGGGGGAGAGTGGAGAATGTGTACAGATTCCAGGGCTATTAACAAAATTACTGTTAGGTACAGGTTTTCCTTACCTAGGATGGACGATATGATGGATTGTTTGAGTGGAGCGGCGTATTTTTCGAAGATTGACTTGAAAAGTGGATATCACCAGATCCGAATTCGGGAAGGAGATGAATGGAAGACCGCTTTCAAGACGAACGAAGGCTTATATGAGTGGCTGGTGATGCCATTTGGTTTGAGCAACGCTCTCAGCACGTTCATGCGCCTGATGAATGAAGTGCTGAAGGAATTTAATGGTAAGTTCGTAATAGTTTACCTGGATGATATTCTGATTTTGAGCAAGACTAAAGAGGAACATTTCAGACATTTGCAGAGCGTGTTGAGGAAGTTAC
The DNA here is from genome assembly GCA_000404065.3 of Pinus taeda. Lineage (NCBI taxonomy): Eukaryota > Viridiplantae > Streptophyta > Pinopsida > Pinales > Pinaceae > Pinus > Pinus taeda. The sequence continues at coordinate 207,299 of APFE030766483.1, read as the reverse complement.
AGCAGAATACGCTGTTAATTAATCTGAAGAAGTGTACTTTTTTTCAGCGAGAATTAGTGTATCTGGGCTTTGTCATTGCAGAAAATGAATTAAAAATGGACCCAGAAAAGGTGACAGCTATAGTTAGTTGGCCTTCTCCGAAAATTTTGTTTGAAGTCCGAAGTTTCCACGGACTAGCCAGTTTTTACGGAAAGTTTATTAGAAATTTCAGCGAGATTTGCGCACCAATGTTGGATACGATCAAGAAAATAAATCAGCCATTTCACTGGACTGAAGCAGCAGAAAATAGTTTTCAGATCTTGAAAGAGAAGATTACTGAAAGACCAATGTTAAGACTGCTTGATTTCAACAAACTTTTTCAAGTTCGTTGCGATGCCAGTGGTACGGCCATTGGGGCAGTCCTTAGTCAGGAGGACAGACCAGTTGCTTATTTCAGTGAAAAGCTAAATGAGAGCAGGCAAAAATACTCAACCTATGACAAGGAATTTTACGCCATTGTGCAAGCTTTGAAACATTGGCGACATTATCTGTTAGGTAACGAGTTTGTTTTATTCTCTGATAATTTTGCGTTACAGTACATTATGCAGCAGCATAAATTGAACCATAAGCATGCAGCTTGGGTTGAGTACTTGCAAAGTTTCACATTTGTACTAAAACACATTAGTGGGCAATCAAATAAGGTGGCAGATGCACTGAGTAGAAGAACGTTGCTTCTACAGGAAAGCACGATGCAGATTTTAGGCTTTGAACACTTAAAAGAGCTGTATCCGACCGACACCGAGTTTAGGGAGGCCTATGGGGCTTGCCAAAACCCGCTGTTACGAAATAACAGCATGTAGTTAGACTATAACCTACAGGAAGGATTGCTGTTTAAGGGAGGACAGTTGTGTATTCCCAACTGTTCTATGCGGGAAAATATTATACAGGAAAAACACAGTGGATGCCTGGCTGGACATTTCGGTATTGACAAAACGATTGCTCAGGTACAACATTTTTATTTCTGGCCTAAGTTGTAGTGGGATGTGCAGAGGTACGTGACTAGATGTAAAATTTGTCAACTGGCAAAGGGTCACAGTCAGAACACTGGACTTTATATGCCATTACCCATTCCTAGTCGACCATGGGATTCAGTTAGTATGGATTTTGTACTGGGTTTGCCGAAGACACAACGAGGCTTTGATTCAGTAATGGTTGTGGTAGACCGATTTTAAAAAATGGCACACTTTGTACCATGCAGGAAAACCAGCGACGCTACTTACATAGCACATCTTTTCTTTACTGAGATTGTGCGGTTGCATGGACTTCTAAGATCCATCATCTCTGACAGAGATGTAAAGTTCACCGGTCATTTTTGGAGAACTCTGTGGAAAAAGTTGAATACCCAGTTGCAGTTCAGCTCTGCTTATCATCCGCAAACGGATGGTCAGACAGAGGTGGTGAACCGAAGTCTGGGAAATTTACTTCGAAGTTTAACAGGTGAAAATTCCCGGACTTGGGACCGTGTACTTGCTCAGGCGGAATTTGCATACAACGATTCCCCTAACCGCAGCACAGGATACAGTCCGTTCCAGATTTTGTACGGCATGCATCCGCGAGGAGTGCATGAGTTACGAGATTTGGGGAAACTTGAGAAACGAAGCGCTGATGGGGACGATTTTGCCAAAGCTATGAGTAACTTGCATGAACAGGTCAAACTGAAATTACAGGACAACAGTCAGAGGTATAAACAACAAGCTGATACAAAGCGTCGGGAAGTTCAGTTCAATGTAGGGGACGAAGTCCTTGCGTACTTACGTAAGGAAAAGTTTCCAAAACGAGAGTACAACAAGCTAAAATTCAAGAAAATCGGGCCCTGTAAAATCATTCGCAAATTTTCTGCGAACGCCTATGAACTACAGTTGCCACCAGGGATCGGTATTTCCCCTATTTTTAACGTGGAAGATCTGTTTCCTTATGTCACAGGTTCAGCAGATAATGCAGCAGCAGAGCCATCACGGGACACCAATTGTGAAGGAGATTCGTGGACGAGACAGATGCCAATGGCACCACCCGTTGAGATCGAAGGGATTTTGGACACACAGGTAGCTAAGCGCACACGCAGGAAGGAGTATTTGCAGTATTTGGTAAAATGGAAGAACCGTCCGATAGAGGACAGTTCGTGGCTTAACGCGACACAGATACAAAAAGCAGGCTATTCTATCGACGACCTCATGGAACGGAGCCATGACTTTTTGCCACCCCGGGAGGCTGATGCAGGAGCATCCAGCTCAGAGGAGACAGAAGGTAGTTGACAGTCTCATAGAGAGACAAAGACACACAATCATACTTGCATAGCTGGACAGGTGTTAGACTTGTCAGTAATTTACTTTATTTATTTGTTTTATTTTTCAGAAGGTCGTTAGGACCAGGCCAATTAAAACTGTGAACTGTTTTCTTTTAGATGGGAATTAGCAACAGTAAAATAGGTTGATAGTTAATTAGTATTTTTATGAAATGTGTTAGTCAGAAACAGTTAGGAATTGGTGGACAGTTACCCAATTCTGTTGGGGCAGTTCTACTTGAACAAAGAACAGTTATGCCTCAGGAGATTAAAAGGAAAAAGATAAGCATTGTAAGGGATTCCTCAGAGAGAGAGACAAAGAAACAAAGAGATACAGTCATTTCAAAATAAACATTTTATTTTATTTGCTCTACTGAATCACCACTGTAAAAACAAATTTCATGCATCAATACATAATTCCGTGTGTAACTAAATTTGCGTTGGAATAATAAGATAGAGAGAACTAATGAGAAGAGCAGAGTGCAGATACATAATTAATCAGACAGAGGAGAACGAGAAATTTCAAGCACAGACAAACTTCAGACAGAGAGAATTAACAAGAAGTACAGAGCGCAGACATATAAATATTTCTTCCAGACAGAGGAGAACGAGGAACTGTGAGCGTAAACAAACTTCAGGTAGCCCATAAAATCCTCACATTATTTATGAATAAAGCAATGCCGGAGTGAAATCAAATAAGCTGTATCATTTCATTATCAGTTACAAATTAGACACAGTCCAGGTGTCTCACGTCCCTTTCGAGACATAAAGCTCATTCAACAGAACCCCGAAACAGAGTTTCGAATAAATGTATGATACAACCAGATAGAATAACCAAAATTATTACAGCGAGAAAACACCAACAGAGTCGACGAACAAGGGTTTCAGATAACCCGAGAGTTCCTAATGACCAAACATTCATACTACAGGACGAGGGTTTGAAGTAATCGAATACCATCTGATAGAACTAAACAAACATCAAGTTTACAGGACCAGGGTTCGAAGCACGCTATTAATCATCTACAGGATAGGGGTTTCAAACAACCCAGAAACCGCATTGCAGAACGAAGACTTCGATAACAAAGACCAACGTACCAGAAGACCAGAGAGTTACACAAATCTAGGAGACTATTCAATTCATCGCTCAGGCCACAGACTAAAGACCAAAAAGAAACCTCAAAAACCTCTATAGAAACTGATATGGTAAGACCCTACCCGGAATAAAGAACTGGAGGGCTTGAACGACTGTCAGAGGTCGTGGAGGACGCTAAACCACAGAGCCCAATGGTAATTAGCCACTTGCAAATGAAATAAGGACGGATTAGCAGCGTTTACCAACAGAATAACCATTAAAGGAAAAAAAAAACAACAAGCGAATGCTAACAGAAGTGCAAAAGCTCACCTGAAACTAAGGAGGCAGAGTCGAAGACCGAAAGAACCAGTATGCCCCTGAATACACGGAGCGAGGGTGTCAGGGTGTGAAAAAGAAGCGACAGAGAAGTTTATCAGGGAACCAAAATTTACCTTGGCAGTGGAACTGGAGCACGAATGTTCGGTGGAAACCCTGTCATGAAGCAACCCATCAATTAATCGACCAGGAACGATATGTAAATGAAAGAATCCGCCTAACAAACCTCAAATAAACATATTAACACTGTGCAGAGCGGAAGGTGTCTCTACAGGGCACTGCAACCCTACCTCAATAACGACAGAGGACTGAAGGCATCCATTGAACCAGTGTGAAACCAGAGCGGCGGAGAAGTAAGTGTTCCCACAGAGCAGAGCAACATTCGGCGCAGCGGAGGAGTGTCAAATGGCAAAAGAGCGGGACGGGTTTGACAAAAGGTAAGAGGCCGTGCGAAAGGAACCGGCAGGTGGAAACCCTAACCGGCATACCCGGTTAAACATCCCCATAAAATATCCGATAAACGTACTCAGTATTTAAGTCAACAGTTAATGCATTCAGTACGCAAGTCTTGTCACCTGTGGTCGCATTGGGAACGGCGGGAGGCCATCAAAATCACTTTGTGCAGCAACAGGGATTCAAGTTGCAGAGCACATTCCACAAAAATGCTATTGGGCAAAAACAAAAGCACTCATACTCTGGGCAGCGAGATTTGAGTTGAAGAATGCTATTGGGCAAGAAACAAAAGCACTCACACTCTGGGCAGTGGGATTCGAGTTGAAGAAGACGTTTTACCAAGGTTGAAATTTTAAAATAAAGTCACTTAATTTAATCATTTTCACCATTTTCACTGCTTGTTTCTTAATAATATCAAGTAAGAATTTTGACAATTTTATAAACTTTTGAACTGTATTTGATCAACAAATCACCCATGACTAGCAAAAAGCATAGATTTGAGCTGCGGAGCACTTTGCAAGATTGCAAGCTTTTATTATACCATCATGCACTCGTGGTGGTGCAGTGGTGAAACAAATGAACTACTATAGTTCCTTCTGTTAGCCACTGAACTTAAAGCAAACATTAAATGTTAGTGAGGGAATGTTAAAGTGATATTTCACTTTGAATTTTTTTTAATCAAATACATGTTTTTATTTTAAAATATTCATTTTTTTGTTTTGGGAAGAGGATAAATAAGATAATAATTATAAAATTTTGGTCAAAAATTAAATTGATAATGAAAAAATAATATAAAAAATAATTTGTTTTTTTCAAAATTTGCTAAAACAATGAACAAATCATTAGATTGTGCAATAAAATGGCCCAACCGATTACTATAGTCGATGTAGCAACCGATTACTATAGTCCATGTAGCCCTTGGGGCGGGCACTAATAAAGAACCTGCCTTTCGTTTGTCTATTTCAGTTTACCTTATGTCTGTGCATGTTCGTCGAATATCTATTAATCATTGTTGATCATTTGGATTGCTCAATAGACTTTTGATTTACAACTACATAAAACATTATTGCTCTTATTATATTTTTGTTGGTATCTGTTTCAATTTTAGCTCTTTGCGTATTTGCTATTTTCTAGATTAGTTCATTGAGGATAAATTCTTTTCTATTGGAAAATAAAACAAAAATCAATTTTTTCCATTAATAAAAAGAGTTTATATAATTATAATTTTACATATTAATAATTCATAATTATTTATATAAAATATTTAGAATCATGGGAAAATGTAGATTGTTCTAGATTATATCATTATTAATTATTTGTTGTGTTTTGTTGACATTTTGGGTTTTATTTAGTTTTTAGATTTTATTTATGAGGAAGTTGTTCAAATTCCTCAATAAATTCCTAATCTTATAAATGTACATGTTTTTTTACTTATGGAATTGAGTTGTGTAAGCAGGTTGAGCTAGCCTCAAGTGAGAGTTGCACATTTCTTCCCTATTTCTATTTTGGTATCAGAGCCAAGGCCACGAGATTGGAAGAGGTGTTGTTTGGATTGAGCAGTGAATTTGAGCACTGTGAGGAGCCAACACAATGGTGTAGTGGTGTTCAGTGTCCTTGTTATAAGTTGTATTGTTAAAGTTGGATCTCTTTCTAGTTTGTGCCAAAAAAAAAACCTTGTGATATTTGGTTGAGGTGCAAACTTGTTGGAAGAGGCGCAAACATCCTGTTGCCTGGATTTATTTGTAAAGAAAGACATTGTGGTTGTCAAACGGGTGTGAAGAAGACAACATTGTCCACCATATATTTTTAGTATTATGTGCCTATTTTCCAAATTAATGTTGCACTGATAACCCAGAACCATTCATATCACTAAATATAATGGACAAAATAACCTTACTGCAAACATTTTCCAAATTAATGTAGAATAGAAAGATTGAGTACTCTTGTGATGCGTTTAGTTTTATTCCAAATCATATTGTGTGCAAATTTTGTTGATATACACCATCATAGTGGATAGGGGCATGACCATACATATTGCATAGTTGGAAGCATATAACATGCTTGGGTTGTATGTACAGTTAATGCATAAAACTTGCAGGTACAATAAGCACATAAAACACATCAAACACATCAAACTATAGTTAGTAGGGGGATTGTTATTGGATTATGGGCTAATTTTGATCAATAATCCTAACATTGTTGTGGGAAAATACTTAAATAACTCATCATTTACTGATGAAAAATCAAATTATTTTAGTTCTTTCCAATAAAATTCATAAAATGATAGATTGTATGTTGTTGAAAGAGAATGGATATCGATAACAATTATTGGTTATAATTTAATAAATAAGTATAAATAAGGGTGTCTCTTGAAATGCAAGAAGAGTGTCTCTTGGAATTAATAAATAAGTATTTGTGTGAACACAATTTGAAAAAATCCACATATGAGAAAGATATAACGGTTACCCTTTATGTAATTGAGATCTCATATCCACATTTCAGCAAGAGGTGTCTCTAAGTCAAGATTGACCACCATAGCCTAAATTATTTTATAAAACAAATGCTATCATCACCAAATTAGCATAATTGGGTCACTAAGATGCTTGGGTATGATTATGAGATCATTTATAAGAAAGGAAAAGAAAATATAATGATTGATGTTTATCAAAGCAATTTTAGGAGGATCAGTCCCTCTTTTCCTATTCCTTCACTTTCCTATGATGGTTGGATGTATCCTATAAAGAATGGATAACAAAAAATAGTATCGTTCAACAAATCCAAAGGCTTTAGGAATACCCTAGTTCTCCTAAAGGGTATACATGGCAACAAGATACATTGAGGTATACAGGGAACATTGTTTTGGTAAAGAATTCTAAAGGGTTTTAGAGGAATTGTGTTCATCACCTACAAATATTCACTTTGGATTTTGCAAAACCTATAAATGAACTATGTGTTGCTTCTTTTAAGAGGGAATGACACCAAACATCCATAATTTTCTAGTGGTATGTGACACTTTCCAAAGAAACAAGGGTGATATGGTGAAGATGATAGGAGCATTGCAACCACTACTAATTCCAACACATATATATGGTTTTTAGAATGGGTCTTCTAAATTTGGAAACTAACCAATACTACTAGTTGACAATATTTCCAAACATACTCATTTTTATACCGTATTACATTGTTCACACCTTCTTTAGTGGCACAAATCTTTATGGGTTATATTTTTAAGGTACATATTATGCTCACACCAATTGTCTTGGTCAAGGATCCTAAATTTACTAAGTTGTTTAAACATTAAGGTACACAATTAAAAATGAACATTATATATCATCCCTAGATAGACACTTAAATTTAAGTGGTGAACAAGTGATCAAAATGCTTCCCGTGATGCTTCTCTTCCAAAATACTACACCAATGGGCATAATGGCTCCACTTGGAAAATGGTGGTACAATACAAATTATCATGGAGTTGCTACAATGACACCATATGAAGCTATATTTAGCCAAACCCCTTGTCAATGGCTTCCTATTTATCAAGAACTTGCAAGGTTCAGGTAGTGGATCACACACTTCACACAAATGAAACCATTCTCCACACACTTTAGCCTTTAGGAAAATTTGTTATGGCTCAAAATAGAATGAAGCAACATGTGACTAGGACTACTAGAGTATTTTTTGTAGACGAGGATTAGGTGTTTCTTTACCATGAATTCTATAAAAAAACATCCCTCAAAGATAAAATCCATGAGAAACTAACATCATATTAATTCTATGGAACCATATCATCATTGGCTAATGCATTGAATAACTATCCTACAACCTAGTTTTCTAGAAAAATCCAAGATTCAATGAGTGTTTCATGTATCATGATAGAAAAAGCTAGTTTGATTGAATTGCATGGTGCAAATTAAATCAACAAAACTAGATGAAGATATGCTAAAGAGCATCAATTGTGCTAGTTTACAATCTGAGAAGTACCAATCTAGTGGAAATGTATGTAACCAAATGATATTACATATGAATAAGTAGAGATTCTACAATATTTTTTCCACCTCCAAACTAGATAAAAACATTGCTTCGAAAGGGGAAGGACATAAAGCCTTACCTTAACCCTCCTACCTTATATTGGTTAGTAGTTACTCAATTAATGTATCTCATCATCATCATCGTTTTTAAATAAGATACACCAATATTATGAAATACTTATTAAATGTAAAAAAATCTACTTTATTAAATAAAACCTACTAAATAATTATTACTCCTTAATTACAAAAATACATTCAATAATGATTTTGTTATTATAACTCTATTTAAAAAACTAAAGATATGTGGATGTTTTACTAAACTATCAACTTCTAATGAAAAATTACCTCACTTTAGAAAATAATAAATAAATAAACCTTACCTTTTATTTTTTTCTCATCAAACACAAAAACATATTTCTCATATTATCTTTCTATTATAATATTTTATATATATGACTTTTATATACCTAAATTTATTTTAATTGAAACGATTTAACACTACCATATAAACTTTAATGTTCAAAGGTTTCCCTTTATCTTTTCACTTTACCGTTTGCAGCGAATGACTCTACTACCATTGCCATTCATTTGATGCTCTCTAAGGATAATTTGAAGGAGCATTATGGGGGCACTTGTCATTGATCCTTCAATCAGCAAGTGTTAATATTGGTACGAGAGGATGGTTGTGGCACCCTCTCCACAAAAGGGCCAGCTGGCCAACCATAACTGTATTCCTAATAATATACATGAGAGAAGATGTTTGGAAATCTAGAACCGAGATGTATACCTTCCTCGTTGTGTTAAATATGATATACTAGTTTGGCTATTTTATTTTTCTTTTATTTTTTTTAAGTTTATTCTAAATTTAAAAATATTTAGAAAATTCAATAGCTATAAGTGAAGTTAAATCACTTACATAATATAATATTTTCTTTTTGAAATATTTTGAAATCTTCTTTAAAAATATTTTAAATGTGTAATAGATATAAGGATTGTTGGACACAATTAAAGAGGATATTGCTTCCAAATGCTTCAAAGTGATTTATGAAGTCACTTGAAAGAGGGTATGTTTCCTAATCACTTTAATCATTTATAAAATTATATAAGCATAATTCATAATTTGATTATAAATTTCAAAATATTCAAAATATTTTAAAAATCTTAAATAAATAACTAAAATAAAAAATTGATTTGAACTTTCCAAAATATGTAATAACTATAATAATATGCTACTTACTTAATGGATATTACAAATTTTATTAGGGTTAGGAAATAGGTGGATTTTTGGGATTTCCTTTCTAGTGCTTAATTTGTCACCATATAGATCACCTGATGGCAAGATGTCCCTAAAAATTTAGAAATCGGCCTGGTGATGATCATATTGAGTCTCTTCACTAGTGTTGATCACAAGGAACTTTTTGGTGTGCAAAAGAATAGTGAATGTCTAGGCATCATGTTATCAAGTTTTTTGTTAGGGGTTTATCTTGTCATCTACAATTTCCTCAATATATAAATTTATTTCCATTACAGACAAGGTTTTTGGAATAGGATGGTCGAATACAAGATTTTGAAGATTGACTTGATGATGTTAGCTAGGGATTTAATTGCTAGTATCTCTGGAGAATAATTTTGGGAAACACAATGCCATATCGACCCACTGGGAAATCAGTTATGGGATCTCTTTGCAGAAAACCATTTAGTGGGTGTTAGACCTTTTCCCCTCGTCCTACATGGAGTAATGGTAAATGCGGTTTTGACCATATTGGGAAAAGCTTAGATTGGATATTGATACATGAGAATATTCTAGAAATGTTGGGGAATGTAAGGTCATGGGTTTCTCAGGCAAAAAATTCATATCATACTCTGATTATTTTGTAATGGAGAGGGGAGAAGGCCTAGAAAGGCCACCCTTTCAAATTTCACAGGTCTTGTCTTGACGAGGGGGCCTTTAACAAAATGGTTTGATATTCTTGGATGTATTTTGATTTTTCAGAAGAAGGATCGATGATGAGCCAAATCATAGATAAGTTAAAGAGGTTAAAATATGTGATTCGATCGTGGGAGTGTAAAAAAAATTTAAATATGCAGGTGGAGTTGGAGAAGATTGGTGTTGAGATGGAAAGTCTTGGTCATCAAATGGATCTTGTGGCCCTGTCCCTTTTGTAATAGACTAACCCGAAGGAGTTGGAATATAAAAAAAGAAATATTTTAAAGATTCAAGAGGCCACCTGGCATTTAAAAATTCGAGCAATTTGGATCAAGAAGGGGGGTCGAAATACCCATTTTTTCCAGCATTACGCTACCCGTAGGAGGAATATGAATTCTATTTGGGAAATGGAGACTACTTTAGGGGCAAGAGTTTATAATATTGAAGACATAAATAGGGAGGTTGTCAATTATTTTGAGAGCATGTTCTTGGCTCACACGGAAGTGGATATCCATGAACAACTCTGGGTATTGAGGCTTTCCCTGTTATGTGTATGGCGGAATCAAATGTCATGTTGGGGAGGTTTGTTTCAATGGAAGAGATATCCATGGTTCTTATATCTTTCACGAAGTACAAGTGTCCTAACTTGTATGGGTGGACAATAGAGCTCTTCTTACATTCTTTTTACTATGGGTAGGGATCTTTTGAATATGGTGGAGGAATCACCCATTTCTGGTTGGGTATATGGGGTGATTAACTCCACTTTTATCACTCTCATCTCGAAGTTGTCCCACCCAATTGCTTTCACATATTTTTGGTTGATTTCCATTTGCATCATTAAATATAAGTTGATTTCAAAGATCATTGCGTTCACACTAAAGGGCACTCTTTCTAGCTATATGTCTCCAGAACAAATCAGTTTTCTCTCAAATCGACAAATCGAGGATTTTGTGGCAATTACTCAAGAATGCATACATACCATTCGCACGAAGAAGAAATATGCTTTGGTTATGAAGTTGGATCTTCACAAGGCTTATGACAATGTTGATTGGTCCTTTCTATGAATGATTCTTACTAAGATTGGGTTATCTATGGACAATGTTTCCTGGATCATGGTGTGCGTCTCATTTTTAAATTTTCCACTCTTGATTAATGGTGCCCCATCAATTTTTTATGGGATGGGAGAGGTGTGTACAAGGGTGCTCATTATCCCTATTATTATTCATCCTGGTCATTGATGATGGAGCAATAAAATTGGGGAGGCTCGTATTGGAGGCACTTTATGTGGCTTGTAGGGAACTCGTATAGTCTTTGTCTCTCATTTATTGTTTGTTGATGATGTTCTTACCTTTGGATAGGTCTCTTTGGCTCAATGGAATGTATTGCATTCCATTTTCGTTAGATATGGTGCTGCATTGGGCTTATGTCTAAATGGTAAGAAATATTTATTGATCCACTACTCTAGAAATGATGAAGAGGTAACCAACATTGCTAGGTTTTTTAGGGTGGTTGTCTCGAGTATTGAAGAAGATTTACCATATTTGGGTTTAAGATTGAAAACAAATAAATATTGGATAGTGGATTGGAATTAGTTACTAGATAAGTTTCAGAAGTGTCTATCATCATGGTCTTATCGCTGGCTATCTTTAGGAGGCAAATATACACTTATCCATAGGTCCTACAACATATCTCAGTGTATTGAGTGCACCTTTACATGTTTCGTATTAATTTCATCCTGAGGATTAAGGATATTATTGCACATTTCCTATGATCAAGGGCTAGGGGTATCACAAGTTTCATCTAGTGCGCTTGGATACCATTACTAAAAGAAAGGAGTTCGGTGGATGGGACTTACTGGATTTTAGGGTAGGTGGCGTTATTAACCACAAGTAGTATATGAGAACTCTTTTAGGTAAAGGTATTTGGCAAGAAATCATTTATAAAAAATACTTGAACAACATGTATCTCTTTAGAATGGTATAAAAACCAAAGTGATGGTACGAAGAAGGATCTCATATATGGAATAGTTTCTCAAAAGTTAGAAAGTGCTTTATGCATGGGTCCTTTGAATGTGGGGAAAGATCCTACAGACACAAGGTTGATATTTCTTCTTACTCGTCTTGGATGGACGTTGTGGAGGTTAGACTATCTCGTTCAAACACTAATTATTGGAATAAGTTCATTGCATATCTTTGGTCGTCAGGTCTTGTAATGAAGGGACCAGGGGATGACTTAGTTTGGAGTGGTTCGCTTCATAGTGGGAGCATGGTAGTTTAGGAAATTAACAATACATTTCCTGCAAAGCACATGGTTTGACAAATCAATGCTGGCACAGGGGCTATGGAGTTTGAAAGTGCATTTGAAAATAATTATTTTTGATTGGCTAGCATGGAAAATACACATTATTACTTGGGGCAACGTTTGTAAAGGGGAAATTTTGGTCCGGGATGGTGTTCTTTCCACAGGGAGTCACCGGAGAATGCCCTTCAACTTTTTTTACAATGTCCATTTTCTATTTTAATGTGGGTGAGGGTCTTGGATTTTCTCGAGCTTCCTGCAATTTGGGCTTTCTCCTTGGTTGAATTTGGCTATCAATGTTGGTTCAATAGGCGAGGGGAGTATAAATCTATTCCGTGTTCATCACTTGGCAAATTTAGCGAGCAACGAATTATGTGATATTTGAAGATAGTTCCTTGGATATTGCCCGGATTTGTACCAACATATAGGCTTGGTTGGAGGCTGGGGGTGCGGGTAAGCAAAGTTGACAAGACGCCCAATCAGTGATCAAATTTGAAGTGCAGGTCTTAATTTCATTTAGAAGGGCACAGATTCATGTAGCACTTCCATTATGAAAAGCATAAAAAAAGGAGCAATTCAATTTACAATAGTAAATTATTTTCAAATTTCTTTTTATTTTTTCACAAACAAAAATATACTTCTATGTCAAAGGCTGCATTAATAAATGCATTACTCTTACACATGTGTGATTGAAAAATCTAACCACATAAGATTAATGGATAGCCAGGAGACCTATATCCCTCCTCCAGTTCAGATAATGATTAATTTTGTAGGAAATTTTTGTGACCAGAATGTTCAAGCCAATATACAAGTAGCTCAATCAAATTTAAGTTTATTGCATGAATGAAAAAATTCAGTAAAATACTAAACAGGTTTAGGACTCAACGAAAGTGTGTACAAAGGTGTATATGTTTTTGGTATCTCCTTTTTTAATATGAAAACTACCAGGAATTGGGAATCCTCAAACAAATCAAGTCCAGTATATTAGGAAGCCTGTTGAATGCCCTCCTCTCCAAGCATAAATCGTGCTTAAACTTTGCTTGACAGGCGTTCGCTGAATGATGAATCTATGTTCATCTCCAGCTTAAATCGTCGTCAAACCTTGCTTTGGGCAGCCTTCAGGCACAACCTAATGAAATTACATACCTAATACATGGCCCATATTGACATCTAGTCGCTCTCAATTGAAACTACCAAATGTAATGGTATCAAAGGGTAATTGTGACATAATTTATCCTCCTAACCTAAATTATTTTTAAAAAGAAAATTTCTCAAACAAATAATAAATTTACTATAACCATTAGTAAGAATTTTTACTATTCTTTATAACTAATTTTTAGATTATTATATAATAATATTTAATATTTTAGTATTACCAATAACTAATAACCATTAATAAACTAAGGTTATTTAATTAATAAATCTAGATATTGTACCTAATCTTACAAATTTCTAGAAATCAAATAATAAATTTATTTTAACCATTAGTAACATTTTATTAATAACCTATTTTCTAAAAATAGATTATTATATTATTATTTTTTGATATTATGATAATACTAATAACTAATTTATTACAACCATTAATAGTAATTGGTTAATAACCTAATGTTATTTAGTTAATAAATCTACTTATTGTACCTAACCTTACTAATTTCTAGAAATCAAATAATAAATTTATTTTAACCATTAGGAACATTGTATTAATAACCTATTTTCTAGAAATAGATTATTATTTTTTGATATTATGGTAATACTAATAACTAACTTATTATAACCATTAATATTAATTGATTAATAACCTAATGTTATTTAATTAATAAATTATGTAAGATCAAGTTATTGCACCTAATTTTACTAATTTCTAGATTATCAACATTATAAAAATATTAAATTAGTTAATATAAGTTGGACTGGGTCCTAGGGTCAAAAATAGCCGTTATATAGCCGTTAGAGTCTCTGCTCAGTCTATTTAACTTGCTTGGCCAGATCTGTTTCTTCAACTTGTCCTGACGATGAAGCACACTAGTTGGTTCGAAACGCGTCAAAAAGAAACTGTTGTTTTTGAAATGGGATTTAAGTTTTAACATGAAAAGCAATTTACAAATTCAACATTCTTAAAATTCTAATTTGAGAAAAAATGAAATTTAAAAGATTGACAATTTGACAGCCCTTCTTAAAAAAAAATTAAGATATTATTCCAATTTTTTTTTAAATGACAAAAATCAATTTTTAAATTCTTTTTAACTGGCAAAATTTTTCACTCCTCTGACGTGCCAGAGACCCTTTGAATGGCTCTGACGTGTTCAATTTTGATCCCTACGCCCAATCCGAAGAGGAATTTTTACAGCCGAAGTATCCTGTTGGCTTTTTTGATGGTGCCTCACAATCTGGATGATGTAGATGTAAGGTTGGGTTGATGATCAATTCACACATTCAGTTTCAGTTCTTCTGGTTTGGCGAAGAGGGCACAAATACTAGAAGATGCAGACGTAGGGTTGTGTTGATGATCAATTCACACATTTGGTTTCAGTTCTTCTGGTTTGGCGAGGAGGGCAGAAATACTAGAGTAGAGTCACTTACCCTTTGGGGACTGTTATATATGTCACACATTTAGTTTCAGTTCTTCTGGTTTGGCGAGGAGGGCAGAAATACTAGAGTAGAGTCCCTTACCCTTTGGGGACTGTTATATATGTCCAGGAAACACTGTCTGGATCGAATTTCTGTCTATGGAGACTCTAGGACTATTATTGATCGGGTTATAGGAAATCAAATTTTTTGGCCCCAACTTGGGCAATTTGTTAGCTCGTATTGAGATGTTAGAACAATCCTTGTTGGCTCGTATTGAGATGTTAAACAACGCGGCGAATGGGCTGTCAAAGAAAGGTTTAGTGGTGAATCCAGGTTCTTTTCACTACAGTTTTATATTCGATGGTGCGGTGCAAGACGAGGGCGAGATCACTCTTTGCAGAAGATCTTATGATTTCATATTTTTGTTTGTATTTTTTATATCTGATAGGCCACAGTTTCTCTGCGATATGGATGTATATGATTTCTTCATCTGTTTTGTACAGTGTCCTTAGAATTTGGATGAACATACAGACCTAATGTGTGGACAGTTATGATATTTAATTTCTCAGTCTTTTATTGGGACTGTAATATTTTGGTTTTGCACATGATGAACATACCCGGTGATATAGGTACTGGAAACGTCTCAGACATAACAATCATGATGAATGAGATGGAGGAGAGATGAAAAACGTTAAGAGAGTTCTTCATCTCTTTGATTTGAGCACAACCCGCCTTCTGACTCATAGTATTCGTGAATGTCTGCTTACCGAAGTCTGTGCATGAGTGACACGTCTTCAGGGGCCGGTTACATCTGTCACAGCGGTATCACATGAGTGAGATACGTGTCAATCTCTTGTGCTCCAGTGACTGATATTTATATGGGGCTCTGCTCATGCTATTCAACGCACTATTATCTCAGCGATACCCTATCAGAGCATTGCATATTTGCATTACCTTTGAACACCTCAGTCGATCTATTCCTTAATCACAAGAACAAGGATGGCGGATCAGTGCAAGCAATATGGGCAGGAGAAGGCTGAACAAGCTCAACAAACATCTCAGCTAACGATTTATATATTATTTCTGTGCTCTGTCATTTTTTTTTTTTTTTTTTTTTTTTAATTTTATTTTGTGTACTGTTTAAAGATTTTGAGTTGGGTTACTGTTACTGATGGCATTGTGTATTTTGTTTTGCGAAGGGGATGATGGGGACTGCTCAACAGAAGGGTGGTCAGATGAAGGATATGAGTGAGGAGAAGACTTCTCAGGCCACTGACGCGACAAAGGGAATGGGTCAGTCCATCATGGGAAAAGCGCAAGAGGGCAAAGATCAAACTGGCTCTTTCTTTCAACAGGTTATTGATTGAGCATATTAACTACTGAATTTGAATGTCACTTTTTATTTTGAATGTATTGAAAATAATTGTGTTTTGATGATGTTAATGCAGACGGGGGATAAGGCTAAGGGCGCTACACAGAGTGTCATGGACGCTGTCAAGAAACCCTTTGGTGGTAGCGATCAGTAGCCAGGGGAGGATATTAAGTTAGGACTGTAATCCCATGCTGAGAGACTTTATGTTAGAGAAGGCAGATTGTAATAATTCTCCCAGTTTTGTCTAGTAATAAAAATTATTTGGTGCATCTGTTGATAATGTGGACAAGTGGATGAATGTTAATTAGAATGCGGAAATGAGACTTGGAATGTTTGATGTGCGTCGGCTATATGAAACAATATATTCAGGACTATATATGTTTGAATCCTGATACATTGTATTCAGGACTATATATGTTTAAATGGGAAATGTGCACACATTGTGGTTTTAACCTTTGCGAATTGTTGTGGATGATTTTCGGAATAGAAACGTGTAGTATAATGTGATGTGTCCAATGTTTCTGTTTCGGTTGGTGATTCCATTCACGTCCATTCATCGTGAGGTGATTCTATTCATCATCATCGGTTCATGTTTCATGGTTTCATTTTTCCAGAAGAAAAAAAAGCATAATATATTATAATGAGAAAATAGAAGAAAAAAAGCATAATATATTATAATGAGAAAATATAAGAACTGATAGTGTGATGTCACATGTGGCAAATGTCTAATATATGACATATTAGCATATGTATATCTATATATACAAATATCAGTGCATAGAAAATGACATTCAGATGAGAGAATTTTATAAAAGGAATCTGTGAATAACAAGCAAATGTTCATGTGGCAAAATTGTGGAGCAGTATGTCATGTGCCACAGGGACATGATGCTGTCAATAATGAAGAAAGGGGGCATATGTGTGTTTCTGAAAAATATGGCATTCCGTCATTTTCATACTGCCCATAGATAAAATAGTATGAGGAAGCGCCTGTTTCCATTCTGTCTGCTCCACCATATAATAGCTACACTAATGGAATCAAAATCAGTCAGTGTGAAATCAAAATGGGTTGCCATGACATACCAGATCTGGAGGGTGGCTGAACATTTGATGAACATATGGAGATTGGTCTCTTCTTCAATGCCACATAAAGAACATCTGCTGGGGCCATGCAAAGTGAGTAAATTTGGGTGGACATTTTGCTTTCCATAAAATATATGGGAAAAATGGGAGAGAATAAGGAAATCTGTTGTAGCTCAAATATGTATATGTCTCTGACAGTCACAGGTCGCTTGAAACCGCAGACAGTCCATTTTAGTTGGTCAGAAGTGCCATGTCGATGTATGCCGCTGCCAGTTAAAGTGTCTGTGATAGATTTCCATATGCCCGCCAATATGTTCTGTAGATTGAGGTCGCTACTTTCCATCCAGATCGGGGTGGAACCTTGCCATTCTTTGATCAATTTGTCCCATGTAAAAATGCCTTGATGCTGAAGCTGTGAGATGAGCTCCCTTGGAAAATTAAGGTCGGAGTGTCCACAAACAATAGGATCAATGCCAATGAGGATATTAACACCTGAATGAAACTGCCATCTCAGACGTGACAGAAACAGTGTCTCAATTTTTTTCATGCTGCGCCAGATAGGTGATCCCACACCTATACCTATGGTCCCCTTCCTGTACCAGAAGTTGATGTTTTTTCCCTTCATGTATCTTTATCGGATGATGTTGCTCCATGGCGAGGATCCATATATGCCTCTCCATAATGTGCGACAGATCAGCGCACATCCAAAAAGTCTTAAATCCTTTATGCCCCATCCACCCTGCTGCTTTGGGATGGAAATGTCCTTCATATTTGCAAGATGGATCTTGTGCTGCGTGGTTGATCCGCCCCAGATGTAACAAGCTGTAATTTGATCGAGACGACGGATGATGCGAGAGGGAATATAGAACAAATGCGCCCAATAGACCGATAAATGCGTTAATACCGCCATAGTGAGTGTAACTCTGCCAGCCAAAGATAAAGTGCGAAATTCCCATGAAAATATTTTGTTGTAATATTTTCATGGTTTCATACCCCAAGTTTCAAGCACCTCATCACAAAAGCATGTAATACATAAGTTTGAAACATACCTCAAGTTTCAAGCACCTCACCTCATGAAACATACCTCAAGTTTCAAGCAACCCTAAAGTTACGTCTGGTTCCCCTTCAAGTTTACCTACTACAATACCGGCGTGAATATGATCTCCACCGGACATATGCAATGCTTTAGCCTGCGTGAATCTGATCTCCACTGGACATAACGCAATGCTTTAGCCGGCGTGAATATATGATCTCCACCGGACATACGCAATGCTTTAGCCAGTACCCAGAAATGCATACCGTGAATTCTTTGTCTGTTAATAACTCCCAGAAATACATACCATAAATTCTTTGTCTGTCAATAACTCCTCATCTGAAAATAATGTAATACATAAGTTTAAAGAATGCAATACATAAACTTCAACACTTCATCTCACCCTTTCATCTCACCCTAAGGGGATTCAAGATCACTAGAAAAGGAGACTACCCGAGCGAAGTTTGAAGCACTTCATCTCACTCTAAGGGGAGTTTAAGATTAAGCATTGAGA
>APFE030766483.1:154760-176869 GCA_000404065.3 Pinus taeda | reverse complement strand
AATTTTTAAAATTTTCTCTATTAATAGAAATAGCTTTAAAATTTTAATTTTCCCTCTATATAAAACAATGAACAATGAATATGAAAGCAATTTAAAATTCAATGTATAGGGAAACAATGCATATAAAAGTATTGAACAATGCATATGAAAGCAATTTAAAATTCAATGTATATGGAAACAATGCATATAAAAGTAATGAGATGAAAAATTGTAACTTGGAAGTAAAATTTTCTCTCTATAGAAAACAATGCATAGAGAAGCGATGAGATGAAAAATTGTAATTTAATATATAATTCATATGTTTTTAAAAAATTGGAAATTAGTGAAAATATGGAAAATTAATCTACTTACTAAATATATGAAAACAATGTATATAGAAGTTGAAATGAAAAATTGTAAGTTAGCATGTAATTCATGTGTTTGTGTATTTATGATTTTCTCTTTTTCTCGGTATATGGAAGCAACGATATGAAAAGGTGTAGCTTAGTATATAATTCATATATATTTGTTTACTTTTAAGTGTTTGTCTAGATATAGTTGAGGATATTTGCCTCTTTCAACTCGAAGGTCAAAGCAATGAGATGAAAAATTGTACCTGAGTATGTAATTCGTATGTGTTTGTGTATTTAAGATTTTCTATATATGGAAGCACTGCGATGAAAAGTTGTAGCTTAGTATGTACTTTATATGTATTTTTGTATTTAAGTGCTTTTAGCTGTAGTTGAATGTTTTGTCTCTTTAACTCGAAAAGGTAAAAAATCAAAGCTAAAATAAATCAACTCTTCAAAAAAAACAAAATCCACAATGCAAAACATACCAAAGATTCAAACACCTAATTTCTATAAAAGTAAGTTAATCCAACAACTGAGTTTGATAAAAAGTTAAATGAAATTAACTCTTCGGAATTCAAAATCCACATAAAAACAAAATGATTACAAAACATGCCTAAGTTTCAAACACCTCATTTCGATAAAAGGTTAATCCAGCACCAGATAAAAAGCTAATTCATCGCTTGAGAGCACCAAATATGGCCTTGCTGGGATCAAAATCAAACCCAAATGGAATCAACTTTTCAACTCTGAAGGGACCAAAATCAAACCCAAATTCTTTTCAACTCTTAAAGGACCAAAATCAAACCCAAATTAAATCAAAATGAACAAAAAACATGCCCAACTTTCAAGAACCACAGATTTATCCAAAGCCTGAATCCCTAACTTGACAGCACCCCCTCTGCCACTACTAATCCTTCCCATAGAATTTCTGATTGTTCTCCTTGGTACCCTCATCAGAATCTATTTACACGGCCACTCCTTTCATTAATTCCATTATCATTTTTCATCGTTTGAAACATGCCCTAAATGCTGTGGATCGTGGTTGCTATATGAATCCAACTGAAAATGTTTTCGTTTCTTCATTATTTTTCTCAACTCTTCGTTCTTTTTCTTTCAAACATGTTTTTCTCAACTGAAAATGGGTCTGGTGGTGCCAGCCCACGTGGCCCCATCGTCGCTCTTTTCCACTTGGTTTTGTAACGTCAGTTGATATTTATGTTCGTCGGATTTCGGATATATGTGATTTGATTTTCAATCTGGGCTTAATTAAGAGGTTCTACGGTATGGTACGTTGGGTTGTATGTGGAGCAGACACCTGTCCTGTCTTGGAATTCTAAACCCTGGGTTGGTATAGGGTTTTCGCCACCCTTGCGTTCATTTGGTTTTGTATTACCTCCGGTTCCTCCCTCTGCGAGCTCTTGGCGACTTGGCGATTTCACTGGGATTTTCTTCTGTGATGCTTTCGTATTTGTTTGAAGCTCGTCCTCCTGGTTCTCTGTGATACGAGTTGGTAGTCTGCAAGTTTTGATGTGGGTTCTTTTAGCTGGTCCAGGGTTTTAGCTGGTCAACCATGTCTTTATAATATTTATCTTAGTGTTTATATACCTTGGGTTTATAATATTTGTTCCTTGGGTTTAATATTGTCCCCTTGGGTTCATAATCCCTTCGGGTTTTATTATTAATCCCTTGGGTTTATTATTCCTTTGGGTTTATAATATCAATCATGGTCAATCATGGCCAATCATAGCGAGTCATGGTCAACCATCGTCGAATATTACGTTATGACAAAAATTGTCTCAATATGAAAATCAATCATGGTCAACCATGGCTAACCATGGTCCAACGTCACATTATGACAAAGATTATCCTGATATGTAAATAAACCATGTTCAACCATGGTCTAACATCACATTGAGACAAATATTGTCTCGATATGAAAATCAACCATGGTCAACTATGGTCTAACGTGGAATTGTGAAAAGCATTGTCTCGATATGTAAATCAACCATAGTTTAGCATTGCACTGTGATAATAATTGTCTTAATATGAAAATAAACCATGGTCAACCATATGTTTATAATATTTATCTTAGGGTTTATATACCTTAGGTTTAAAACATTTGTTCCTTGGGTTTAATATTATCCCCTTAGGTTCATAATCCCTTGGGTTTATTACTCCCTTGGGTTTATAATATTAATCCCATGGGTTTATTATTCCTTTGGGTTGATAATATCAATCATGGTCAATCATAGTGACTCATGGTCAACCATGGTCGAATATCACATTATGACAAAAATGGTCTCCATATGAAAATCCTAGACAATCATGGACAATCATAGTCAACCATGGTTATCAATGGTTGATCATGGTCAACCATGTTTTATAGAATGAAACATGGCCAACCATGGTCAACGTTGGTCAACCATGGTCGAATGTCACATTGTGACAAAGATTGTCTCGATATGAAAATCAATCATGGTCATGGTCCAACATCGTATTATGACAAATATTTTCTCGATATGTAAATCAACCATGGTCTCAAATGTTACATTGTGATAAAAAAATTATCGATATCAAAATCTACTAGGGTTTCCATTATTGAATGTTGCATTTTGATAAAGATTGCCTTGATATGAAAATCAACCATAGTCAAACATGGTCTAACATCGCATTGTGACAAATATTGTCTCGATATGTAAATCAACCATGGTCTAACATCACATTGTGATAAGAATTGTCTCAATATGAAAATCAACCATGGTCAACTATGTGTTTATAATATTTATCTTGGGATTTATATGCCTTGGGTTTTTAATATTTATGCCTTGGGTTTAATATTATTCCCTTTTATTCGTAATCCCTTTGGGTTTTAGCATTAATCCCTTGGGTTTATAATATCGATCCCTTGGGTTTATAATAATAATCATGCTTAATCATGGTCAGTCATAGCCAACCATGGTCAACAATAGACGAATGTCACATTGTGACAAAAATTGTCTCCATATGAAAATTATGGACAATCATGATCAATTGTGGTCAAACATTGCATTGTGACAAAGATTATCTCGATATGAAAATCAACCATGGTCAACCATGGTCGAACGTCGCATTATGACAAATATGGTCTTGATATGAAAATCAACCATGGTCAACCATGGTCCAATGTCGCATTGTGATAAGTATTGTCTTAATATGAAAAACAACCATGTTTAAGCATGTTTATTTTAGTGTTTATAAATTTATCTTAGGGTTTATATATATTGGGTTTATAATGTTTGTCCCTTGGATTTAATATTATTCTGTTGGGTTTATAATCCATTGGGGTTTTAGTATTAATCCCTTGGGTTTATCATTCCCTTGTGTTTATAATATCGATCCCTTAGGTTTATTATTCCCTTTGGTTTATAATATTAATCAAGGCCAACCATGGTGAACCATGGTCAAATGTCACATTGTGACAAAGATTGTGTCAATATGGAAATCACTCGTGGTCAACCATTGTCCAACGTTACATTGTAACAAAAATTGTCTCAATATGAAAATCAATCATGGTCAATATGGAAATTAACTATTCTCAACCATGTTCATTTTAGTGTTTATAATATTTATCTTAGGGTTTATATACCTTGGGTATATAAATTTTATCCCTTAGGTTTATAATATCAATCCCTGGCATTTAATTTTATTCCCTTAGATTTATAGTCCTTTGGGTTTTAGTATTGATCCCTACGGTTTATTGTTCCCTTGGTTTTATAATATCAATAATAGTCAATTATGGTCAACCATGGTCAACCATTGTCTACGATGTTTTATAAATTCAATCATGGTCAACCATGGTCCAATGTCGCACTATGAAAAACATTGTCTTGATATGAGAATGGACCATGGTCAACCACGGCCCATTGTCACACTGTGAGAAAGATTCTCTCAATTTGAAATCAATCTGATCAACCATGGTCCAAGGGTTTATAATATTTGTATTATAAACCCAATAGATTGATATTATAAACCCAGCGGGTTAATTATAAATGCAAGGGGTTAATAATAAAACCCTAGGGGATTCTAAACCCAAGGGAATATTATTAACCCAAGGGATAATACACTTAAGGGATTATTAGTAAAAACCCTAGGGTTTATATTCCCTTGGGTTTATAGTATTAATCCCTTAGGTTTATAATATCATTCCCTTGGGTATATTAATAAAAGGGTTTATATTCCTGGGTACAATATTATTCATAGGTTTATATTATTAATCCCTTATGTTCAATATAAATCATGGTCAACCAAGGGTTTCTATACATTGGATTTATAAACATGGTTGACCATGGTTGAAAATGGTTGATTTTCCTTTTGAGACAATTGGTCACAATGCGATGTTGGACGATGGTTGACCATGGCCAACCATGTTTATTCGAGGGTATTTAATATCTTAGGGCTTATATACCTTGGGTTTATAATATTAATTCCGTGGGTTTAATTTTATTCCTTTGGGTTTATAATCCCTTGGGTTTTATATTAAAAAGTCAATGGTATAATATTCTGAGGGTATAATATTATTTATGGGATTTGTAATTAATATTAATACCTAGGGTTTAATGTTACTCCCTAGGGTTTTGTTGGCTTGATGAGGCCTGACCCAGGTTCAGCTTTAACTGCACCAACCAACAAAACCCTAACAGTTGGCCCTTTCGGCACAACCTGCATAGCGCAGGATGCAGTCTCACTCGAAGTAGTATTAGGGGATTCTAGAACCAAGTTTATACATCCAGAGGCCTATGTGATGGTTGCTTGATACCCTTGTGGCTTAGTTTTGACTTCACACATATCTAATCCTTCCAACAGATAACTACTGCAAAGTTATCTAAACGACTTCCAGATTTTCGCGAAGGTACTTAGTGATCCTTATCATGTATAAATATTATAGATCTACTAGTTCCGTGCAGTAAATAAGCATTAATTCATCTTAAAAAAATTACAAAGGGAAGATACATAAAATTTGCAGAAGTAAATAAAAGGACACGGATGCTTCAATTTTGGCTCAAAACAATCTTTATTTTGAATGGAAATGTTTAGATACAGACTTCTTATCCATGCACACTTAGCTGCAGGGGTCCATGCACTTAGCCTGCAGACTTACCAAGGTCTCCGCGCACTCAGCTGCAGGATCCTTCCCCTTTCGCCTAAGTATAGGAAACGTACCTTTCTTTCCTTAACACCTTTCCGTTACAATGAATCTTCACCAAAAAATTCTTAAGACTTGCTATGACTCAAATTTATATAGCCTTTTCTTTACAATACCATGGTCTGCCGACCATGGGCAGGTCTCAAAACAACTCTATCACCTACCCAACTAAGGGACTAAAGCCCCTTTGACTTCAACTAGCTTCCCGCTCCGCTTTCCACATTTCATAGAGACCTTACATTCGCTACCACAAGATATTACAAAATTGACTCAAAACTTAACAAAATTTACCCCAGGGACCCCATCCTAACAGGTCCCCAACACAAATTGGGTGACTCACCCTCGAGTCACTTAGATAGTGACTCTATCTTGTTGCAGAGGTTGCCCAACTCCATCTTCAACACAGTTATGTCAGTTGAACCATGTACCAAAGCCTGTTGTATTTCCCCTACTAGATTTTCTATAGTCGGGTCTTCAATTTTGAGGTGCATCATCCTTTGAGTCTGCTAGAGTGTCTTCAATTTTTCATGGACTGACATAGTAAGTTGACTTTCTTCCTCTCTCTATGGTTGTATTCTAGCCTTTAAGACAGCCTATTTCCTTTGCAGATCCTTAATCTGCATTTGAATTTGTTTTCCTTTTGTTAGGCGAGCGAAGCACTAGACAAGTGCCAAATTGCATGTAGTCGCCTTGAGTTCATGAAACTGTTGTTGCAACTCCCTCATATTTGTGCAAAGTTTCTGCAGGTTTCGGTCTTCCTATAGATTTGTTCATAGTTCCATTACTTGCTCGAAGATTAGTGTGTAGCCTCCAACTGTTGCATCCAAATTGGTCATACTTTCTCTGATATCTGCTCTAAATTGTTCCTTGACTTATCGCATATTTGTTGGCTTTAATTTCAACTCGAGATCTAAGATCTTTATTTGGAACTCAAATATTACTCGGCTGACCTCATCTTTCAATTCTCTTACTGTGGAAGCCAACCTCTAAGTCTTCGTTGCTGCCGCATCTTCTGGAATGTGAAGTTTTGGCAGAATCTAACATGCCTGTGTAATTGTTGCCTCTAAGCTCTCACTGTGCATGACCAATTCTTCATTTTCCTTCAGCGCCTAAGCCTTTTCTGCAAAAAATCTTCTCATTATTCATCTTGACTTTGATGATAATTGATAGTGCGTGATTCTCCCTGATCCTAAGTTCATTTGAGACCCCTTTATGAAGAGCGTGGAGGGTCTGAATAGGCAGCGCAACTAAGTTGACACCCACATATTTTATCTGTTTGAGTTGGGAATTTGCTTCATCTACTTCTCCGCGCAGTGAACAGTCTGGTAAAGGAATAACTCTAAGGTCTAGAGTTGTATTTGTGTCTAGTAGCGATGTGTTGGCTTGCTATAGGCTTGCTTGAATCCTGCTTGCCTCTCCCACGCTTTCTTGAATTCGAACGGTTTGAATCTGCAACTCACATAGATCCTTCTACATGCTCATCAACGTTTGCATGTACTGTTTTTCGAACTGTGTCCATAGATCTATCATTGTGTTGTTGACCTTATCTCCAATATCATCCATGTCCCCCTCAATGAGGACCATTGGATCTGCATGGGCATGCCTGTATGATTTCTGCTTCTTCCTAGGCCCAAAAGTCATCTCCTTAGTCTGCTTCTGCAATTTAAAGGGAGTTCTTTACTCCTCGCCACCCCCCCTTCCTCGTCAGACCCTT
Organism: Pinus taeda; assembly: GCA_000404065.3. Lineage (NCBI taxonomy): Eukaryota > Viridiplantae > Streptophyta > Pinopsida > Pinales > Pinaceae > Pinus > Pinus taeda. Next base: position 169,641 of record APFE030766483.1, on the reverse strand, counting down.
CCTTGTCCACGGTATGTTGAGAAGTAGACTCCTCAAATTCTAGTGTGGCCTCTTTCATGGCATGCTCCTTGTCAGTGGCTGCCTTAGAATCATCTTCCTTCTTTCGTTATGTTTCTTTTTCTTGGGTTGCGGCCTGTTCAACCTCTTTATTTTTCTGCGCTTCTTTCTCTCGAGAAACAACCTGTGCAGCTTCCTTTTTCTTCTGCATTGTTGTGGCTTGCACAAACGAACTTTCCCTGGCCATGCTGGTTCCTGCACCGAGATATGATGATTATCACCAGTCACTTGGCCATTTTCCCATGACTTCATGTACATCTACGTCAGTGACTAGGTATGACAACTTGTACCATACTTTCTTAGGATCGCGTCTTGCATGGATGGATACGTTATCAAAATTCACTTTAAAATCCGCTTAGGCCTCTATTTTTCCAAACAATGTCGGTGAAAACCTTGGCCTCTGGCTAATCATAGTGCGAAGGTCTGTCTCGATAATCAACCATAATACTTTTGTCTCCATGACCCTCTCTGGATCCTTCATTTCCCATATCCAATCAAACTTCACGGCCTCTAGTAAATCATCGTCCTCTAGAGGGAACTAGTTGTCCTCTGGGAGCCTCCATGTGATGAGCGTAATCAGTAACAGAAGCCAGGCATAATGGAATGCATTTCCATCATCCTATGCTTCACGAAAAAAATTGGAATTCTTTTTAGAGGTACTCCACCCAGTTATATTGCACCCCCTTCGTGCACTATTCGGCCAATGAAATGACTGGCACTAGTACCTCATCTGTATAACACTTTATCATAATCTTGCAAGCCAAAATTTGGGTGGAAAATTGCACCGCCCTATCGATGATGGAATGAACAGAGTATCCACCTGACTTCTTCACTAAACCACACTTGAGCTTCATTTTGTCCGCGATTTCTTCCTCTTGACTCTTGCCTCCAAACTCCTTGGTGGGATCCACCCCTTGGTAGGGAAACCTTGTGATATAGTGGATCAACATATCTATGGTGGGGATGGGCTCTCCCATACAGAGACACCCATCATGCACCATCGTAAGCAATTGGCGTATGCACACCGTGTTCATACTGGTTCATCTAAAGTGTGGTACCCATAATTTAGTAACCCAACTTTTTCAACCCTCGCAGCCCACTTCATAGTCTCTTGTCACGTGACTTTGGTCTCCTCATAATATATCTTTGCTAAATATTTATTTGTCGCTAAATGCGGGAATTTCTCATGATCATCGAGATCCCAATCCTCCATCTTGAGTGCGGGAATGCACCCTAACAGCATGCCTTCAAAGGGTACTTTCTCCTGCAATAGCAGTGTGGAGACCATAAACTTGCCATAATTGGGATCCTTAGGTACCTTCTCTTTGCCATTTCACGAAGGGATATATTGAAGAAGCCTAGTGATAAGCTCTCCCACCTCAGCATCCAACTCTTCAACCCCATTGTGAAGCTCGTCTGTGTCAAGATCCAAAGGTTCATATAGTTGTTTCAAATTGTCCATATTCCCTTTCTACTGCCTCACCAGTACAGCCTATGGTTTCTTTTGTTTCTCCTTAGAAGTAGATGGTTTAGGCCCAGGTGATCTCAGCGCCGTAGGCACAGATGGTGTAAATTCCATGGTCGACGCAATTTCAGGGGCTGTGACATCAGAGACAATGGCTTCAGAGGAAACAACTTCATAGACAACAACTTCTGCAGGATCAGTCATTTTCTCAAGGAAGAGCTTATGGCTCCACTTGGGAAAGTTTGTGAATTTCGGTTGCGAAAAAAGTTCCTCCAAATCATTTTTAGAAATACAGGGGGAGAATAAATTTTATGAAAGAAAAGTGTTCGACTGTAGGCTAGCATGCCATATTTATAAGGAATTTTAACTTCAAATCCAATTGTTCCCTCCAACTCCTACTCATAAATGCATATTTGGCAGCAGATTGCCAAATATTTGCACCATAAATGCAGTATACCCACTCCTCCTAATGACATTTTCACCATCCAATCATCTACAATGCATCAAATTGCTATTTTTAGACTCATTTTCATGACACTTGAATTCCCTTGTGCAACCCCCTTGCTTTGTTTTCTCAGTCTTTAGGCAGTGTAGTTTATAGTCCCATGCTCCCTCGTAGCTACTTGGAGTACTAAGACTATCTTGCTATCATGTAGTCATTGCACAGGGGCAGGATCCCCTTGATATAACTTCAGATGACTTCCATTGAATTTTCCTGGAAAGAATTTCCCATTCAGCTTCGCGAGCTAAATTGCACCACCATCTGTAATTTCTTCGATTACATAGGGCCCCAACGAGTGCATTTGAAACTTCCCAGGGAACTTCTTGAATTTTCTATCATATAGTAGCACTAAATCATTCACCTTGAAGGTGCGCAGCTTAATATGTCGATCATGCTATGCCTTTTCACACTCCTTCTGCACCTGCTAGTGAAATCTTGCTAGAAATCAGTCTTCTTCTAATTCCATCAACTGTGCGAGGTGTTCCTCCATAGTCTCACAATCCGTCATATCAATTAATGCTACAATTCGCAAGCTCGGCACAATATACTCCATAAGAATCATAGCCTCTATCACATAGACCAGTATGAATGGGGTTTGTCCAGTCAACTTCTTACACGTCATCCTATATGCCCATAGGACATTAGTATGTGCACATCCCAGTCATTTCTTTGCACATTGCAGAGCTTTGTCAATGTATTCTCCAAGATTTTGTTGAATGCTTCAACCATACCATTTTCCTGAGGATGATAGGGTTTACCCTTTTGATGATAAACCTAAAATTATTCAAGCATCGTAGTAATAGTTTCATTCAGAAAGTGTGTTCCCTTGTCATTCATTAGTGGATTAGGACACCCAAACCTTTTCAAGACGTACTCAAATAAGAACTTCGCAGTTGTAGAGGTGCTATAGTCCTTCACTAGTTGGGCTTCTTTCCACCTCATCAAGTATTCAGTCACAGTAATAATATACTGCGTGCCAGCCTTCTTCCCCTAGGGTTGTATCGGACCCACAAAGTCAATAGCCCATTTGTCAAACACCTATAGTTAAATCTGAGGATTCAAGGGAAATTAATCCCTTTGCGATGGATTTCCCATCCTCTGACATGCATCACATGCCTTGAAATATGCCTTAGAATCCTTATGTAGCATTGGCCACCATAAACCTGCCCGTAGAATCTTCTGTGCGGTCGCTCTACCTGCATAGTGTCCTCGCGCCACTCCTCCATGTTCTTTGACGAGGATACTAGATCGTTCAAACTCTGGAACATACCAGTGGAATATTTCATCAGTACCCATGTTATATAAGTGTCCCGCAATCATAGAAAAGTCATCTGCGTGGACCACCAATTCCTTTTTCTATAGTATCCTTCCAGGGTTGTTCCACTAGTTAGAAACTGAATTATATTAGCAAAGTGATCATCTACGACACGTACAACGAAGAGATGCACATCCAAAAATCCTTCTTCCAAACTAGTTGGTTCTTCATCTGTCTCAATTTGGGATAAATGATCTAGTCCCACATTCAATTGTCCAGGCTTTACAAACACTTCAAAATCATATTCTTGGAACATTAATAGACATCTATAGATCTTCCCCCCCAACATAGGCTTTTTGACCAGGTACTTGAGAGCGAACTTATCTATATACATTTGAAATGTGTGCCCAACAAATAATGTCGAAACTTTTGTTGTGCGTAGACGATCGCCAATCCTTCGCACTCGGTAGTCGAATAGTTCTTCTTGGCCTTTCACAATTTCCTGATCGTGAAGACTATAGGGTGATCTATCTCACCTTCACCTGGTTGGGTCAATACTGCACCCAGCACAATACAAGAGGCATCCACATGCACATGAAATTATTTCTTCCAATCGGGAAACACCAAAATAGGCACAGTCACCACCTTTTCCTTTAACACATCCATACTGCACTGACACTTCGCATCCCAGTAGAAGGTCACGTCCTTCTTCAGTAATTTCTCCATTGGAACGGTTATCTATGCATAAGCTTTTATGAACTTTCTATAGTAACCAGTGTGCCCCTACATTGTGTGCAATTACTTTACATTCTTTGGAGCTTCTAAATTGACAATCACTACTATCTTCACAGGATCGACCATTAATCCCTGCTTGTAGACCACATGACCTAACAGTATCCCATAAGGCACACAAAATATACACTTCTTCAAATTTAGAGAAATTTGTTATCTGCAAAAAGTATCTGACATTAGGTGCAGACTTGCAACATGGCATTTTACGAACCCAAACACAGTCCATTCATTGAAATATATTTCTAAGAAATTATGGATGAATTCTTTCAATGTTGCAATTACAACTCTTGAAGATATTGCAAACGCATTCTTCAGCCTGAATGGCATCATTGTATATTGGAAGCATCCCCACTCCATTGTGAAGGTCATCTTGTTTTGATCCTCCCACGCGATCTTAATCTGATGATACCCTAAAAACCCATTAGTGAAAAAATAAGCTTCTTGCCCTCCAACATTCTCTAAAACTTCATTCATAAATGGTGTTAAAAATGGGTAACGAATGCATGCATGTTTGAGCTTCCTCAGGTCTACGCATATTTTGATTTCACACTACTGCTTATTCTCTTGAACTACCATAGGGCTCACCCAATCAGATTCTTCTACTCGCTCAATAATTCTTGCTTCCATCATTTTGTCTAGCTCCTTGCGCACCATCTCCTTATACTTCAGATTCATCTGGTAAACTCTCTATTTCATGAGCTTCACATTAGGATTTAAAGTGATCTTCATCATGCCCATATCCCCTACTATTCCCTTCAGGTTCGAGAACTTGTTAGGAAACAAGTCCTCGTATTCGCGCAGTAGCTCCACAACTTTATCAACTGTATCTTCATCACAATAATCTCCTACCTTTGCAAACTCAGGCTACATGTCGAATCCAATGTTTACTTTCCTGGTCTTCAAATGTTCTGATATATCACGGTTCTCTGCTTTAGGTCCTTCAACCTCGCACTATCCTCCAGTCTTCGGAACATTGGTTTTTCACAAATCATCTTCTTCTTCTTATGTGGTCACATTGTAGCATTCCAGTGCGTGGCACAACTATGTACTCCAGTCCAGTTGAACCCATTCTACTAGCTCTTTAGGTGTTCTAAAGATAGAGGCCTTAATTTCCTGGAGTGCTTCATCAATGCACTTGAATCCATCATCAAAGATGAAAGTTAATAAGAATATCTCCCTCAAGATGTCCCATTTGGCCGTCCGATGGCGTAGCTCTGTTTCCAAATACTAGTTCATTGGGATAGTATTGAGGGTATGACAGAAGATATGCACCTATTTCAGTTTTGGCTCTTCTCCGCAAGCTTTAGTCCACCATGCCAAGAGTTCATATGGATCATCCTTTCTGCTATATTTCTCAGTCATCTGGGTATAGCATATCCAATCCTCAGCTTCTTCATTCGCTTATATTCCCTCCAGTTAGCGAAGCTTTCCTTATGCGTACCCCACCAACGGGTAGGTGTAGCGCGTAGTGCCAATTCAAGGGAATAGAATCGATCTTCCTCAGGCAACTCCCTTTCAAACTCATCCAAAAAGAGATTAACATCATTCAAACCATTATAATGTGGGAGATTTATTACCTCCGTAGATACACATTGTAGCGATTTTGTCATCATATTGCAACATAGCATAGAGACTTCATGCAACTAATTCTGCCAGTGTTCGAGCTCTTCATCTAAGTCTGAGGTACAAGAATTGTCTTTATCCCACGTGATCTGCCCATTTGTAGAGGGATTGATCCAATATTCATTGCGTGTAGTTATCTTGTATATCTGATCTATATCATCATCTTCCACATAATCGCAGACTGGTTCAATGCAGGATTGTTGCCATCAACTATTTCAATTACCTCAAAGTCAGCCAACACACTCACTCCTTCAATGTCCACTGTTACCTCATATAGGCACCCCACTGGAATGATATTCTATTGATTGGCCATGTGTAGCTGTAAAAGAGACCATTGTAGCATAGGTATTCCCATTCTTTCCCATGTCTTCTTGGGCAGTACATTTGTATCAGAACCAAAATCTAGGATGACTTGGTCAATTTCATAATCCTTGATTTATGTGGATAACCTCATATCTCACCCATTTCACTTCTTGTGTTTACCTAGTTTCCTCACAGCGTGCTGTTTTGAAGGAATATTAATTTTTCTTGTACAATTTTCAATTAGCTCCTGGATCCCTTCTACCACCTTATGATCCCTCAACAACTTCATACAATTTTTTTATAAAAGTAGCTGACAGTGAAGGATCCATATCTTGCACTTCACTGTTCCCAGGTGATTTCTCTTGAGTCTTGGATGTAGAAGCTTAAGAAAAAATCTTCTTGGCCTCCATAAAAGTTTCTTTACCTTGTTTTAGGTCAATCCCAACTTCCTTTTCAGCAGCCTTGTGCATTGATCCTTTGGTTTCTGGCTTCTTTCCCTTATCTTCTCCTGTAGCCATACCACTGTGTGTTACAATATTGAAGCTATGATCCTCTTTGCAAGGCTCTACCCTCATCATCTGGATATTCTGCGTAGGTTTTTGTGTCTTTTTCTCCTTCATCTTAGCTGCAATCAACATCGGGAAATCTTCTATCACATGATTGAACTGTCGGCAATATTGACAAGATGGATGCATTGGGTTCTGACAGTCACGCGCAAAATTTCCAGCTTTGCCACAGTTATAACAAATAACTTGTCCATGACCTCTTCCAGCCCCTCCTCCTCTTCCTCTTCCACGAGCTTGGAATCCTCCACACACTGCACCTGTGCCCTGATCTTGAGGCCAATTTTCTGCCTGCATTCGATAAGTAGGGGTCGTTTCCATCATCAATTCGTAACTTCAACAGTTTTTCTCATCGTGTCCAACCAATTTACATAAAGTAAAAAACAATTTTTGTGGTGTCTATAATATGTTTTGCAAAAGGTGACAATTATCTATTGCATGCTTTCCAGCAATATAGCAAATAGCGCACCATAATGGTACTCCCGTGCTCGATCCTGCGATATTTTCAAGCTTCAAAGGCACAAGACCTCCTCCAATTAGGTAATTTTGATACACATGGAAATTATCCTAATCATGTCCCTTGACCTTGCATTTTATACACTAGACTTCAGCGTGCACCTCTAGTTGAGCTTCCTTTCCTGTTTTCAAGCTTTGTAACTCCATGTGCAGAGTTGCCAGCTGCGATTGAATCTATTGTAATCCAACATTTGTATCTTGTACTGGTGAAGATTCCGACCTCATTGAGATCTCCACAGCCTCTACTTGTGTTCCTATCTCCTGCTATGATAATGGTAATCTTAGGTGAGGCAACAATGAAACAATGTACTAGTCTCTGTGTTGATCATCCGTGATGTTCATATTATCTTGTCGGATCATGCATTTTAGCCTCTGATTGAAATCCCATGAGGATTCATTTACCCTTTGTTGTATCTCCTTAAACTTTGTGACAGATTGTGCCTGAGACTGAGGTTTCTTAAACTAACTGTTCAACACTTGCCGAGTCTCTACCAATGTCGTGCCAAGTATGTCTTGACAAAACTTGATATACCAATTCAGTGCCCTATCCTGCAGTGATGTGACCAGCTATGATTTCTTTACATTATTAGCAGTGATCTGCTATGTTGTCCACACAACATTTGCAAAAAACCAAAATTCCTGGGGGTCTTCGCTCCCGACCCCTTTGAAGATCAACATATTCATTGTGTTTTCCATGTTTAATGGTTGAGGTAGAGGTGGAGGTGGAGGTGAAGCTATAGGTGTATGCGATGGAGGTGGAGGTAGAGGTGGAGTGGATGGATGAGGTATCCTCAGGATAACCTGACTTACCAATTGCAACGCACTTCATGGTGTATTCAAAATAGTTCATTTGTCATCGCCAAAAGAAGATCCTAATAGGGGACTGTATTCAGAGCCTGATTCTCTGCTCCTTCTAAAGGATTTTCTGCTTCGCATAGTCCAAACATCAAGGTAATGGAATAACCCATTTTTCACACAACAACATCTTAATCCAATTTTTCAAATATTTTAAATACTTACCTCATGTTCCCTTGAATATCTTGTGCTCCAGTTCACTATAACTGATGGTCATATCAATCGTGAGCTCGACGACGAATCCTCCTACGATACGATCAATCGAGTGATCAACAACCTGCACGATTTTATTGTCTAAATCTTCCAAGCAGCTCACTAGCTCTGGAGTCCACACAATAGGGACATCAAGTCTCAATGTACCCTAACTCTTTGCTAATCTAGGCAAGCACTCATGCAATTCGTAGGGGAAGAAATAGAAAAAGGCTTCGGTCTCCTCTATGTACAGGTATCTCTCCAACCATTGTTCCTTGGATAACTGCAAGTTTTTGTTCTCTTGAGCTAAGAACGTGTGTATCTTCCGATCTAACCACTTCTCAATTTCTTTCTTAGTAGGAAACCACTTATTCAACATCACACATTCCTCAAATAGATCGTGACCCTGACAACGGAACCATTTGTTGGCTTGATGGGGCCTAACCTAGATTCATCTTTAACTATGCCAACCAACAAAACCATAATTGTTGGCCCTTTCGGTGATAACATGCATAATGCAAGTTACAGTCTCACCCAAAGCACTATTGAGGGATGCTAGAACTAGCTTTTTGCATCCAGAGGCCTGTGTGAGGGTTTCTTGATACCCTTGTGGCTTAGATATGCCTTCGTGTAGATCTAGTCCTTTCGATAGATAACTACTGCAACTCTATCTAAACGACTTCCAAATTTTCGTGAAGGTACTTAGTTATACTCATGATGCATAAATATTACAGATCTACTAGTTCCACACAGTAAATAAGTATTAATTCATATCAAACAGATTACAAAGCGAAGATACATAAACTTTGCAGAAGTAAATAAAAGGACACAGATGCTTTAATTTTGGCTCAAAACATTCTTTATTAGATAGAAACATTTAGATACAAAGTTCTTATCCCTGTGCACTGAACTACAGGGGCCTGCACACTCAGCCTACGAACTTACCAAGGTCTCAGTGCATTTAGTTGCAGGATCCTTCCCTTTCGTTTAAGTACAAGAAACAAACCTTTCCTGCCTTAAAACCTTTCCCTTACAATGATTCTTCACCAAAAAGTTTCTTAAGACTCGCTATGACTCAACTTTATATAGCCTTTGCTTTACAATACCATGGTTCGCAGACCATGGGCAGGTTTCAAAACAACTCTATCACCTATCCAACTAAGGGAATAAAGCCCCTTTGACTTATACTAGCTTCGTGCTCTGCTTTCCATATTTCGCAAATAATTTTCATTCACTACCACAAGATATTACAAATTTGACTCAAAACTTAACAAAATTTACTCTAGGGACCCCATCCCAACAAGTTTATAATTCCTTGGATTTTTAGCATTAAATCTAAGGGATTATAAACCCAAAGGAATTAATATCAGAAACCAAAGTTATATAAACCATAAGATAAATATTATAAATCCTTGAATAAATATGGTTAATCATGTTCAACTATGGTCCAACATTGCATTGTGATAAGGATTGTCTCAAAATGAAAATCAACCATTGGCAACCATGGTCAACCATGTTTATCTTAGGGTTTATACACCTTGGGTTTATAATATTAATCCCTAGGGTTTAATATTATTCCCTCGGGTTAATAATTCCTTGGGTTGTTAGTATTAGCTCGTTGGGTTTATTATCCCCTGGATTAAATAATAATAAATAACATTTAATATTAAATAATAATGGTAATAATATTTTTATTGCAGTAGTGTTTTTTTGGTAGATACAAATGGTGTATTTATCAATGGTAAATACAAATGAAGCCATCAACTCATATCAACCACATTAGTAATTTTAATGTGGTTGTACTAGTAATATATTTTTGAAAAATGATGTGACTGTCTCTTCTCTTGGTTCTTTTTCTTTCAAACATGTTTAACGGTTTGTCAAATATGTTTAACAGTTTGGTTGGTTGTGTTTATAGTTGTTTCTCTTCCAAATAAGAGTTTCAAGGGGTTTCAAAAAGTACATTTGGATTTTCATATTTCTAAAGTGAAAGCTAAGAATTATATAAATGTGTGTGGTCATAAATCTTATGTAAATCTCTAGTAATTGCGTAAGTGATAAGATTAGATATATATTGTGTTTCATTCATTTATTGTAATGTATTGATTTTTCATGTTTATATATTCCACATACCAATAAGTGGTACCAAATTCAGGCAAAGTGCAAGGGTATGGAGGCATGAGGGGCTCATAATAAAGCATTTGCATTTTTTGAATTTGGAGGGAAACTTGTGTAAGAGGAGAATTAGGGTTTCTAAATGGCCATTGATATCAAATATATATATATAATTACCATGCAGGAGGCCCAATTTGGGCACCATTATGTTGGTGACGTTCCCTTTTGTGGTTTTGACTAGTAAGCAGGCCCAATTTGGGCACCATGATGTTGGTGAGGTTCCCTTTTGTGGTTTTGAATAGGAAGCTCCAATATAACGATTGATGCGCTACTTTTGAATTCATGATGTCACGTAGTTTCTATACCTTCACATGTCCCATTACAATTCTATATCCTCATGGATAAGGATCCATCAATCTTACCCAATATGTCGTATTGATGTGGAAGCCACATTCAAAGACAATATGGTGTTTTGTGTTTAATTGAGGAAAGGAAAATCTTGTTAGAGGCCACAAAATTGGTGAAGGTATATGCATTTTCTTTAATTCCAAGAATTTTCCAAATTTGACATTTTAAGAATTTATTTTTATTTGGAGGGAGTTTGTATGTAGAGAATGGTGAATATTTTTGGTGTAAAGTTCAAGGTGGGAAAGTTCAATGGGAAGATATGGATGCAAAGAAAGAAATCGGTGGGAATGTTTGATAAAGACTGGGAAGATATGGATAAAGATCTCATTTTTCTAAGCGCTCTCAACACCACTAAGTTGTGATTGGTAGAAAATTTCATTTTCAATATTATAGGGGATAAAATGACATCAAGCTTATGGAGTAAAATAAAGAGTATATATATGATAAAATCTTTGATAAGATGAATCTACTTGAAGTGGTAATTGTAATTTATCGATGAAGGAAGTTAATAATTTTTTATTATTATTTGAATACATTTAATAATATTACATGCCAATTAACTAGCATGGATGTAAAAATCAATGAGAAAGATAAGGCAGTGACATTTTTGTGTTTGTTACTTGAATCTTGGAACCATTTTGTCACTTCCATTAGCTTTAGAATAACCAATACTCTTGACTATTATTTTGTTGTTGGTGTGTTCTTGTTTGAGGAATTGAAGAGGAAAATCTATTATAGAAACCTCCACACCAAAAGAAATGGTGACTAGATATTGATCTAAGAAAAGATAAGATAAGTCGAGTGATACATTAAGATCTAGTTTGAGGCAAGAAGGGTATTCTAAAATGTTGGCATTACAATGATACATTAAGATCTAATTTGAGTCAAGAAGGATATGCTAAAATTTTGGCATTACAATAAAGTAGAGCATCTAAAAAAATATTGATGGAAGCAATAAGACCTAAGGAAGACTCCAAAAAGGAAAAAAATCTAGTTGATTCAAGTTTAGGTATGCTTTATGAAGTTTTATCTATATGTAATGTTTCCCAATATAATGAAAAACATTTATTAGATTTTGGTGCTTCACATCACATGTGTCCACATAGAAATTGGTTTTCTTCTTATCAAATTGTTGATGGTGGTATTTTTCTTATGGGAACTAGGGTTGGGAGCACTAAGACTAAAATGTTTGATGGTATTATAAGAACATTGACAAAAGTAAGACATGTAACTAAACTTAGAAGGAATTTAATTACTTTGGGAGTTTTATATTTTGAAGATTATAGGTTTATGGGTCAAAGTGGAGCACAAAAGGTGTCCAAGGGAATCTTGGCGGTTATGAAGGCTATAGATATTACGAACCTTTACAAGTTGGAAGCGCCCTAATAAATGTTGAGATTGCAACAAGATGATGGAGCTTAGTGAAAAGAGTCGCCTTCACTAAGTGGGCCCGCAGGCTATTTTTGGCGCAAGTCTATTTTTTAGACTATGTCTATTTTTAGACATATGGATCATGTCTATGGATTGCAGGTTGCTGTTTATGGATGAATTGATCAAGTTGGAAAAATAGATGGACTTCTATTTTTAGACCACAGCGGAGTGACTGCTCAGTCTAAATATAGAACAGTCAAATATTATTAGCTCATAATAATATTTAGACTATAACTTTGTCTTATTCTCTTGGAGCACTTCAGGATGAGCTACGGATGTGGTACATGCAGATCCCAGAAGGAAATACGTGGTTACCTATGGGATGACTAATATTTGCATGCAGGACTTCAGTTAGAACTCAAGTGAGTTGAGTTTAGTGGGCTGGAGGTGCAGTTGATGGAGTTGTGTTCAGTTTAGCTTTGTTAAACTGGTTGTATTTAGTCTAACTGGCAAATAGACTAGAGATGAGTTGGGTGAATTAGTTATTAATTAATTCACAAGTTATTAACTCATAATACAACTAATGAATACATCAGTTAACTCAGTTGCATGTCAGTGCATGTTCAGTTCAGCAGGGACAGGTGTTAGAGAATCAGATTGCTATCAGTTGTGACTATAGTTGTGCATCAGATCTTGCACAATCAAGGGATTGAGTATGCAAATGAGTTTTCTCACGTATTTTCCCACATTGTAGCTTGTGCTCACATGATTTTTCCAAGTAAATACGTGGTTGCCTTGGAATTCTCATTAGTTCTTGAGCAGGTATTGAGCAGTGGAGGCAGGCAAGCAGTGGAAGAGATTTGGAGATCAGATCTGAGCTGTATTGTGTGTAACAGAGGTGGAGATACTTGTGAGAAGTATTATGCTGTGTAATGTTACATGACGCAATCATTAATATACAGATAGTTGGGGTTTTTAGCGAGATGCTTTCCCCGGGATACATACTGTGTTAATGTGTGAATGCTCTTGATGTTTTATTTTATTGATGCTGCTATATTGATGATCAACGTAGAGGAGCTTATGTATTGTGTATGTTTTCCGCAATAGTACATGATCAGGATAATATCCATTGAATATGTGTTAAATTATTCAAAATTTCTACATGGTATCAGAGCTATTGATCATCAGATCTACTATTTAGGAAGTGTTTACATTCTATTTCTCTAGGCAGAGCCTGTAATCGGGCCAGGTAGCCTCTGGATTCATCCTTCCTTTGGAAGGTGAGCTATCCGGTAAAAGCCCATACAGTCAATCTCTGTACGAGAAATATTGTGTTCTCACGAATCTTAGATCCGAGGTGGTTGATTTGGTTGCTGGTGGAATTCGAATTTGCAGCAGTGTTTTCTTGGTGACAACGCAGCAATGTCTTTCAACGGATTGCGATTGGAGTATACTCTTGAGGGCAGCTCAAACTATATTGCATGGAAGGACAGGATGGAGGCAGTATTGGATGATAATGGGCTGAAGGAGTTCATAGATACGGATATCCCAAAGCCCACTGATGCTACTCAAGCTGATGCTTGGCAAAAGAAGATCGCAAAATGTCGAAGGATTCTATTGGAGGGCGTGAAGGATCACATTGTGTCCAGCCTCCATGGAAAGGCTACTCCATATTTGATGTGGAAATCATTAACAGAATTATTCCAAAGCAAGAGCGATCAGAGGAAGCTGGCGCTCAAAGATAAACTCAGAAACATCAAATGCGAGAAGGGTGACAGTATTCCCAAGTATCTCACGAAGTTCACTCAGTGTCGAGATGAGCTGGGAAGTGTGGGGGTTACTGTCGATGATGAGGACTTGGTGAGCTTGGCTCTCCTTGGTCTTCCGAAGAGTTGGCATTCCTATCAGGACTCTGTCAATGGTCGGGAGAAGTTGCCAGGATGGGAAAGACTATGGTCAGATCTTGTGCAGGAGGAGATCAGGCGAAGTACCAGGGACGGATCTTCGTCAAAGGGAGCTGATGAAGAGAATTGTGCTTTGGCTGCCAAAGCAAAGAAAGGGAAGAGCTAGAAAGCTTCTCAGTCTGGTGTGAAATGCAAGAAGCGGGATATGTCCAAGGTGAAGTGTTTTCACTGTCACCAGCACGGACACTATGCCACAATTTGTCCGCAGAAGAAGAAGAACAAGCAAGCTGCTGGATCTTCAGGGGGAGAGGCCTTAGCTTCTTAGTTTGAGCTTGATTTTTCATTGATCGCATGCTTGGTTTCAAGTGTGATGGGATCATTGTGGTTCTTGGACATTGGTGCGTCTTTTCACATGACGGGAGATAGAGATTTGTTCTCTGATCTGGAGGACAAAGATCTTGGAGTGCACATCGAGATGGGTGATGATGGTAGATACAGTGCGACTGGTATCGGTACCATTTCCTTTGAGAGGGAGTCTGGTAAACCCTTTGTATTGAAGGAGTTCATGCATGTTCCAGGATTGAAGAAGAATCTCATCTCAGTGGCGATGTTAGAAGACAAGGGGTATGATGTTGTTTTCAGCGAGAGAAAGGCCTTCCTGCGCAGCAAGACAACTGGTGAGACCCGGAAGATAGGGGTTCGAGTGAGGAACCTTTATCAGTTGCATGTAGATGGATGCGCAGCTATGGCAGGCAAGGCAGAAGATTGGTGAGCCGGGATGATGGCGAGTTGTGGCACAGGAGATTGGGTCACCTTCACCATGGAGCCTTGAAGATACTGCAGCAGATCACTACAGGGCTTCCTAAAGGCACACTTGCGCAGTCAGATCAGTGCAAGGGTTGTACTTTGGGGAAGTTTGTGAAAGCCACCTTTCACGAGAAGGATAGTCGCGCCACGACG
>APFE030766483.1:133031-151892 GCA_000404065.3 Pinus taeda | reverse complement strand
TGTTGGAGGGCGTGAAGGAACACATTGTGTCCAGCCTCCATGGAAAGGCTACTCCATATTTGATGTGGAAATCATTAACAGAATTATTCCAAAGCAAGAGCGATCAGAGGAAGCTGGCGCTCAAAGATAACTCAGAAACATCAAATGCGAGAAGGGTGACAGTATTCCCAAGTATCTCACGAAGTTCACTCAGTGTCGAGATGAACTGGGAAGTGTGGGGGTTACTGTCGATGATGAGGACTTGGTGATCTTGGCTCTCCTTGGTCTTCCGAAGAGTTGGCATTCCTATCAGGACTCTGTCAATGGTCGGGAGAAGTTGCCAGGATGGGAAAGAATATGGTCAGATCTTGTGCAGGAGGAGATCAGGCAGAGTACCAGGGACGGATCTTCGTCAAAGGGAGCTGATGAAGAGAATTGTGCTTTGGCTGCCAAAGCAAAGAAAGGGAAGAGCAAGAAAGCTTCTCAGTCTGGTGCAAAAGGAAAGAAGCAGGATATGTCCAAGGTGAAGTGTTTTCACTGTCACCAGCACGGACACTATGCCACAAATTGTCCGCAGAAGAAGAAGAACAAGCAAGCTGCTGATCTACAGGGGGAGAGGCCTAGCTTCTTAGTTTGAGCTTGATTTTTTATTGATCGCATGCTTGGTTTCAAGTGTGATGGGATCGGTGTGGTTCTTGGACAGTGGTGCGTCTTTTCAGATGACGGGAGATAGAGATTTGTTTTCTGATCTGGAGGACAAAGATCTTGGTGTGCACATCGAGATGGGCGATGATGGTAGATACAGTGCGACCAGTATCGATACCATTTCCTTTGAGAGGGAGTCTGGTAAAACCTTCATATTGAAGGAAGTCATGCATGTTCCAGGATTGAAGAAGAATCTTATCTCTGTGGCGATGTTAGAAGACAAGGGGTATGATGTTGTTTTCAGCAAGGGAAAAGCTTTCATGCGTAGCAAGACAACTGGTGAGACCCGGAAGATAGGGGTTCGAGTAAGGAACCTTTATCAGTTGCATGTAGATGGATGCACAGCTATGGCAGGCAAGGCAGAAGGATTGGTGAGCGGGATGATGGCGAGTTGTGGCACAGGAGATTGGGTCACCTTCACCATGGAGCCTTGAAGATACTGCAGCAGATCACTACA
This sequence comes from Pinus taeda, assembly GCA_000404065.3. NCBI lineage: Eukaryota > Viridiplantae > Streptophyta > Pinopsida > Pinales > Pinaceae > Pinus > Pinus taeda. The sequence goes on along the minus strand of APFE030766483.1, from coordinate 150,751 downwards.
GGGCTTCCTAAAGGCACACTTGCGCAGTCAGATCAGTGCAAGGGGTGTACTTTGGGGAAGTTTGTGAAAGCCACCTTTCACGAGAAGGATAATCATGCCACGACGATCCTTGAGAGAATTCACACAGATGTGTGTGGACCTTTCTCAGTTGCTTCGACAGCAAAACACATGTATTATGTGATTTTGTTGATGATTTCTCTCGTAAGTGCTGGATCTTCTTCATGCAGAAGAAGCGCGAGACATATTCAAAGTTCTGTGAATTCAAAGCACTGGTCGAGAAGGAGTCGGGGAAGAGGGTGAAGGCTCTTAGGAGCGATAATGGTGGTGAATACATCTCGGACGAGTTCAAGGATTTCTGCAAGGCAGAAGGGATTCGCAGAGAGCTCACAGCTCCCCATAACCCACAGCAGAACGGGGTAGCTGAGCGGAAGAACAGAACGATTGTGGGTGCTGCACGGGCAATGTTGCATGATCAGGGCCTACCCTTCACTTGTGGGCGGAAGCATGCAATACAACAGTTTATGTGCAGAACCGTTGTCCTCATAGGATACTTGGCATGAGTACACCTGAGGAGACTTATTCTGGTAAGAAGCCTGATCTTTCTCATTTGAGGATTTTTGGTGCTAACGTTTACATGCATGTGACGAAGGATGCCAGAAAGAAGTTGGAGCCGACTGCAGAGGTTGGGATATTTGTGGGTACATTGATACGCCCCATAACTATCGTGTGTATTTTCCAGACAGTGGTAAAACTGTTGTGCGACGGGATATAAAATTTCAGGAGGAGAAAGCCATGAAGTGTTCGCTTGAGAGGGAGCTACACTTGCATGCAGATGAGGAGCTATTAGTTCCTAAGGATGATCTTCAGGACGTGGATCAGCCACAGGACGAGGTTCATGGAGTGGAAGAGACCACTCATGCAGCGCCAACCATGAGAGAGTGAAAGTGCTTGACAGAAGCTGAGCGACTGGCTCAAGATGCAGAGAAAGTTGTAGGACCACCTACAGCCCAACGCGGGCAGAGACAGTCACCTGATCGGTACACTGGATACATGGCTCTTATGAGCAAGTGTGTTGTGACTGAGCCATCCTCTTTCGAGGAAGTTGTGGAGGATCCCGCATGGGTAGACGCCATGGTGGAAGAGTATGATTCTATTGTCAGAAACAGTGCATGGGAGATTGTTCCTAGACCTGAAGGGAAATCATTGGTGGGTTCGAGATGGATCTACAAAGTTAAGCAGGTAGCTGACGGGAGTGTGGAGAAGTACAAGGCAAGATTTGTTGCCCGAGGCTTTTCACAGATAGAGGGGATTGATTATGAGGAGACCTTTGCACTTGTCGCAAGGTATTCTTCCATATGGACGATTCTTGCTCTCTCAGCGCAGATGGGATGGCACATTCATTAGTTGGATGTAAAGACTACGTTCCTTCCTAGAGGTTGGAGGAAGGAGGATGCTACTTCAGCGGAGGTAGTGGATGCCACTGGTTACTAGCAGTTGGTGGAGTCGCATGTGTGTAGGCACAAAAGAGGCACATCGGGATATGGATTGGATGAGGTGAAGCTCTATGGCTTCACGGATGCAGATTGGGTAGGGAGGCCAACCGACAGAAAGAGCACATCAGGAGAGGTCTTTAGTATTGGATCGACAACAGTTTCTTGGTACAGCAGGAAGCAGAGATCCATGGCACTCAGTTCAGCAGAGGCCGAGTATATGGTAGAAAGTGTGGTTGCATGCGAGGCTATATGGATGAGGAAGATTCTGGTTGGTTTGTTCGGTTCTCATTTGGATCCGACTGTGATTTACTGTGATAACCATAGTTGCATTAAACTCTCAGCTAATCCTGTATTTCATGATAGATCTAAACACATTGACATCAGGTACCATCATATCAGAGATTGTGTGCAGCGGAGGATCATGTTACTTTCGTACATTCCAACGGAGGATCAGGATGCTGATATTCTTACGAAGGCTCTCACCAGGAGCAAATTCGAGTACCACCGAGGCAGGATAGGGGTTGCTGATAATCCATATCTTGTCGAGAGGGAGTGTTGAGATTGCAAAAAGATGATGGAGCTTAGTGAAAAGAGTCGCCTTCACTAAGTGGGCCCGCAGGCTATTTTTGGCGCAAGTCTATTTTTAGACTATGTCTATTTTTAGACATATGGATCATGTCTATGGATTGCAGGTTGTTGTTTATGATGATTGATCAAGTTGGGAAAAATAGATGGACTTCTATTTTTAGATCACAGTGGAGTGACACAGGGGTGACTGCTAGTCTAAATATAGAACAGTCAAATTTATTAGCTCATAATAATATTTAGACTATAAACTTTGTCTTATTCTCTTGGAGCACTTCAGGATGAGCTACGGATGTGGTACATGCAGATCCCAGAAGGAAATACGTGGTTACCTATGGGATGACTAATATTTGCATGCAGGACTTCAGTTAGAACTCAAGTGAGTTGGGTTTGGTGGACTGGAGGTGCAGTTGATGGAGTTGTGTTCAGTTTAGCTTTGTTAAACTGGTTGTATTTAGTCTAACTGGAAAATAGACTAGAGATGAGTTGGGTGAATTAGTTATTAATTAATTCACAAGTTATTAACTCATAATACAACTAATGAATACATCAGTTAACTCAGTTGCATGTCAGTGCATGTTCAGTTCAGCAGGGACAGGTGTTAGAGAATCAGATTGCTATCAGTTGTGACTATAGTTGTGCATCAGATCTTGCACAATCAAGGGATTGAGTATGCCAATGAGTTTGCCCACATATTTTCCCACATTGTAGCTTGTGCTCACGTGATTTAGCCAAGTAAATACGTGGTTTCCTTGGAATTATCATCAGTTCTTGAGTAGGTATTGAGCAGCGGAGGCAGGCAAGCAGCGGAGGAGATTTGAGCCAGTGATTGATTCAGATCTGAGCTGTATTGTGTGTAACCGAGGTGGAGATACTTGTGAGAAGTATTATGCTGTGTAATGTTACATGACTCAATCATTAATATACAGATAGTTGGGGTTTTTAGCGAGATGCTTTCCCCGGGATACATACTGTGTTAATGTGTGAATGCTCTTGATGTTTTATTGTTATTGATGTTGCTATATTGATGATCAACGTAGAGGAGCTTATGTATTGTGTATGTTTTCCGCAATAGTACATGATCAGGATAATCTCCATTGAATATGTGTTCAATTATTCAAAATTTCTACAATAAATAAAGTCACATTTTCATTTGAGGATGCAAATGAATATACTCATTTATGACATCAATGACTAAGTCATATGAACAAAGAAATGGATAAATGAACTAATAAATTCTAATTTAATTCCATATTTGAAATCTTTGAATTTGAATTTTTATAAGCCATGCGTCTTTGGGAAGTAGCCTAAATGAAAGTTTAAAACTAGGAATCATACAAGTAAAGGAATTATTAATTATATCCATTCAAATGTTTGGGATCTCCTATACTTTGTTTTGGTGGATCCTCATATTTTGTAACATTTATAAATGACTATGATGGAAAAGTGTGGGTCTATGTTCTAGAAGTGAAAGTTATTAAGAACCAATAATGGAGGTAAGTCCAAATCTTTGGAATTTGAGAAATATGGCAAGGAATCTAGGACTGATGATGTAAAACCACAATATACATTCTCCCTCAAAATGGTTTAATGCATTAACAAGACTCTTCTAGATGAGAAAGGGGCATGCTCAAAAATGCCATTCATTAGGGAAATTTTGCGGTCAAGATGAAATTCAAAACAAAGCATGTATTTTCTCCGAAAGAAACATTTTTTTTTAATGTATTTTCATTTTTTTTGTGGGTTTACTCAAAAGTATGTAGAGACATTAAATGTAGACTTAAATTATATATCATATGAGTGTCTACACTAGAAATTTGAGTAAACATATAAGGAGATAAGCTTAAAATACAATAAAAAAATAGTTTTTCTTACTTTTCCTTAAAAAAATCATAGCTCTTATTTGAATATTTTCCTTCAGAGACCCATTTTAGACCTTGAACTTCCCCTAATACTACAACAATAATTACGACTCTAAGAAGTCACCATTGTTTTGTTTTGGTGAATCAATCATTATTAGTTGCAAATAGATTTTAGAATTCCCAAAGATTCATGGACAATTCATCCTTTTGAATACTTAGATTCAAAAACTCCTAATTATGAAGCTTGTGGTCTTACTCCTAAAAATCAATGTTCTAAATTAGATCTTAGATTGAAGAAATAATTTTTTTTTTTGGTTATGATGGTGTAGTTAAGGGATATATATCATTAGATTCTACCATCCACAAAATTATCATAAGTTGACATTTAGTATTTGATGAATCCTCTCTCATAAAATCAAATATCGTAGAAGTTGAAGTGAAATGGGAATAGGAATCACATCATCAAGAAATTTAGTTCAAGACTCAACCATCTAGAGAAGAAAGAAGGCAAGAAGAAGCTTCTAAAGAAGAAGAAGATAAGGAGATAGAAAATGTTTAGGAAAATGTGGAAATGCCACAACCAACATTGAGGAGATATATATGTGACAAAAATCATCCTAAGAAGTATGAAGATTATGTTTCCTCTATTTCTTTTATTACTAATGATTGGTAGCCTTCGTGTCATAAGGAAGTAATGAATCTCTTTCTCTCTCTCTCTCTCTCTCTCTCTCTCTCTCTATATATATATATATATATACACACACACACACATATACAAATATATCCTCATTTTGGAAGACATGGTATGTCAAGGAGAGTTTGTTCGAGATTGCAAGAGAATATATGTTTACAAACTCAAGAAGACATTGTATGTCCTAAAGAAATCTCCCAAGCAATGGTACAAGAAGTTTGATTCCTTTATGATGAGCCAAACATTGTTGGAAGTGAGTATGAACATTGTGCTTACTTCAAAATTTTAAAGAGAATATTCATTATCTTTCTTTTATATATTGACAATATGCTTGTTGCAAGAAAAATCATGGTTGAGATCAATAAGTTAAAGGCTTGGTTGGCGAGGAAATTTGACATAGCACCCTCCTCCCACATCTACCCAAGTAATCGACCAACCGAGGTAAACATGTGATGAGAGGATACTATGATTAGACTCAACTTCCTATGTGACCTTAAGGAAGTGGAATTGATGGAAACACAACATACAGACCTTCCACATCAGCTACAGGACTCCCAAGAACCAACCCAAACACCCAGCTAACTAGCCCTTGGGTCCCATTGAGGTTTTAGATTACTTGAACATAGGATGCTCCCATGATATGGACCTAAGGAGGATCTAGACGCTCTCATGCCAAGGCATGCCAGCATCTAAGGACTATTTTTCCCAGTGCTGTTCCAGCGTCCCTAGAATTTGAGCCACTTTTTTCAGGCCTGGAACTCAGGACACTGCCCAAAATTTAATGACAACTTCAAAACAGAAAGATAATAGGGAAACAATGATGCAAATGTAAATACTTGAACAAGCCCTTAACCAGATCCCTACTAGCCATGACATGCATTCGTCAAACATATCACGAATATGTGATCTACAGGTGTAAACAACATATTTAAGCATAGGTGTCTCTTACTTATCTAAGAATTTCTATGAAGCATTGTTCCCTTATATCATTTGTTGCATTATCATCTATTAGGTCATAGATACATTTTTCATTCATTTACAAGTAAAAACATGATGAAATCCATACATAATAAAACATATAAATAACTAGCATAATAGCAACAAAAATACCAAGGAAATTAGAGCCATATGATCCACATAAACTAGTATAATACTCATAGAAATACAAGGAGAAATAACTTCATATTGATGATGCAAAATCAAAACCTGAGATGGGACAACTACATTCCACCCAACCATAGGATGGTTGAACCAAATCTCTCTTCATCCATTCACCCCCGTGCCATATTCCAAGCATGAATGTGGGACTCATAACCAACCAAAATGACCAAACAAGAATGGATGCTACTTGAGTTCTCCACCTACACCATGAGGAATTTTAGTGCCTCCTAGTCTCTGAGGCTTTAAAGTTATCCATTGTCTGATCCAAGGAACACTAGGCCCTACATTGGGATCCACTCTCCAATATTTACTATGCATCCCATCCCGAGACTACTATGCCCAACGGAGAGAAATCCACCTCTTGGATTTACCGTATATCTCGCCATTCACTGGTAAGGATTCCTAATCCCATCGAGGCACACATTCTTGGTTTTACCACAACCCATAGTTTAGCTTAGGGGTTACTAGGCTAGTGTCTTTACCATGATCCACAGTCCAGTTCAGGGACCACTAGGCCATGTGTTTGTCATTTCAGTGATCCACCTCACTCAACTTCGAATCCATCTGCCAATGAATATCAACTAAAGTATGAGAACCCATTTCATCAAGGCTATTTGGAAATGGCAAGGCTAGGATGTAAACACTATCACACCTAGGAAAACCCATGTCATGACAGAAAAGAACCACATGAAATATCATGCATGCCAAGTTTAGAAAGGAAACTACACATGCAAATAAATACCTGCAAAGAATCTTGTTGTAGTTGCTTGATCCTGCTCTTCCTTGCTTGCTCCTGCCTTCTTCTTGCCTTCTTTTCCTTTCTTGTCCAATGCCAAAATGCTCCAAAAAAACTCTAAGTGTCCAAGAGTGAAAGAGAGAGAGAGAGAGAGAAAATAATGAGAGAGCTCCAAAATTGAACTGACCAAGCCTACCACTGATCCTCAGAAGCCTTTTTATTAATGAGGCCTTTATTTGCTTCATTTTCCATTATTTTCCTTCAATTTCCTCCTCACATGCAACCTGTGACCTTTCACCTTCCTTTTCTCCTAATTTCCTTTATTTCCATACTCATGCCTTTCCAAATCCTTTGCCATTTCCTTTTCCAATTTCCTTAGCCATAATAAACTGAATGAACACCCACTAGGATGTTTTTCCCACCATTCAACTTGGAATACGTGTCCAAGCAACTGCGGTCTTATATATTTTTACACGATTTTTTAACCAAATATGTTACAGAACCCTCCCCATTGGGGGAAGATCGTCCTCAATGTTAAATGACACCTATAACCAAAAATACTGTTGAAAAAAGCATACTACCCGTGGAGCTTTATAACACAGCTTGTTGCAGTATTTACAATGACCATCTGCTAAAACATGACAAACATACCGTTTACTAGAGCTTTATAACATAGCTCATTACGATATTTATAATAATCACCACATATACACACATACACATTTTCTTCACCCAACAAATAATCATATTGTCTATGGAGCTTTGTAAATTAGCTTGATACAGTATTTACAATAATACACACATATACACATATGCACATTTTTTCAACCAACAAATAAAAGGATATGATGCTTGCATCTGCGATAAGGGAATTCAGAGGCTCACACCTCCACCGTCAAATTAATACCAGGATTCACCTCCTTCCCAAGAAGTCCAGAATCCACTGCCACAGTCAAACTGGATCCAATGTCTAGTGCTATAATCCTATGCCACTTGTCCTCTTAGCGAGCAGCTACCAACTCATTATTCTAGGGTGCACTCCCAATGTGCATTTGATTCCATATGGCTATGCTAATGACCAAAAAAATTATATCCTCCACCTTCCCTTCTCTACTACACAGTCCCTTGGGCAACTCGGTCACCCCTTCCATCTAGTCACTTACTTTCCAAGTTCCCCAGTATCCCCTATTCTGGATGATCCATCCCTTGGAAAGGCTTCCTCGCATCGGAAAGCCAGAAGACCAAGGAATATACTTGCCTCAAACCATCATACTGGTCATAGCATGCTCATGGAAATCAATGGACACTATTGGGTACCAGTGCCCCCTAATGGCCCTACTCCTTAAGTGCAAATAATTTTTAGGAAAAATGGAAATTAAAGAATATTTGTTTTAGAAAAATCATGGAAAATTAGCCCACTTGCAAATATTAGCCCCTAAAATTTTCCATGATGATACTGACCTGACATATATATTAGGGTTACTCTCCCCACTTGATTCCTCATAACCCAGGAAGCTCTTCATGTCATTCACCTGCATAAGCAATCATTCCTCCACAAGAATGATTCCTAACGACCCTGTCAAATAGCAACATACATGCATACATATGTATACATATAAAAATCATGATCCTGTCAAACAATGATATACATACATACATGTATACATATAAACATTAGCATAAAGAAATCATGATCACAACATAATTAATAGATATCAAGGTCAAGGTTAAGAAAACTCCCTTTATGCATCCACCTCATGTGCAACTTCAAGAACAAGAGTTCCCAACATATCCACGGAATATGACAACTCAAATCCATTCACCTTACCTTTCATGATTACCTTGCTCATGATTACACTGCCACTATCCATTTACACCAATGGACCCAACTTGTCCAACTTGTTTTCATACTCTTTCTTTTAACTGCACTAATACATGCATTGACTTCATCTGAGTCATACATTTCCTTATGGGTTTCATTTAGTTTCTCGTGAGCTCCATTAACTTTCCTCTTTCCCAAACCAATTCCCAAGACTCAAAACATAAAAGGCAAGAAAAATGCAAACAAGAAGAAAACCATGAAGACAAATAACAATATGTGATCTGAAATGGAGAAGATTAGTAATGTTGTGCTAATTCCTCATTTAGAATAAAAACCAAGATGATTATCATTTACTTATCAAGTGCTTAAGGATTCAATATTTTTTCTTAATTAACTAATTCCCATGAGAGTTTCTTATGTAAATGTTAGAAATAATTTAACATAAAACATACACTGAACAACAACAAAATAATAGTAAAGAATATCAAAATACAACACATAGCAAGCACATGATAAAGGAGTTCACCCCTCTTGGGCTATGTTTCCTTGGTCCAACTTATAATGGCTTGGGCCTCTCTATTATGCTCAAATTATAACAAAAATGTGTTTACAATGCTCAAATTCCTCTGGAACTTGTCTCAATGAGTTCAAAATGCTCAAAAATGGCCATCTAGCCTCTTTTTGCATCCCATTTGGATAAGAACTAAAGAAGTTATGTCTTCTCCTAGTTCTCCCACTATTTGTTCCATAAATTGCTCCAACCCCGACCAAAAACCTCATTTCCACTCCAAAATTTGCTAACAGAGTGAGAAATTTGTTGCTTCATGAGCTATATCCTATCAGTCGTATTGCAAATCACAATCAACAAGTGTTACGGGATCTTAAGGTCTGTGAATAGAAAACGAGTGATTTGTGATTGCAATTTTGCGGACTCGACGTGATATTAAATTGCAACCTATAGTGGCATTGCATCGGGGGAATATCACATTTTGTAATTAGCATAAAATCTCGATGGATGGTCTTGTAAACACAGAAGACCATTGCGATTGCGATATCATGGACCCGATGAGGATATTTAACTATAACATATAAAATCCTATGTCTGGGGTCCATCACTCATCACAATCAGCAAAGTTCAATGACAGAAGGTCTTGTTAACACGACAGAACACTATGGTGCGATATTGGCAGACCCGAAGGGAATTTAAAATATAACATATAAAATCCCGCATCGAGGTAATTTATCGCATCGCAAACTGGTCACTGATGGGGTTTGATTCTTAATTGTTCCCCCCTCATCGATCTGCGATTGCGATATGTGATATCCTTATCACATTGCAACCCTCAACCTATCGGGGCCGATTTGTAAGGTTTTTTTGCCTTGCGATTGTGATTTGTGAAATGTGGGGGCCAATGGAAGCCTACTACTTGGCGCTTCCTCATTTGCTGAAGACCTTGTCACCTCATCCTAATCCTACCATGTAGACAAGTCAAACTTGAACTTTGAATTTCTCTAACTTCTACATACGAACTCAAATTCGAGTATCATTGGATTCAGAATGACGAGCTCTTCAATTTCAAGTTGAGTGTGATAATATTTTCACACTTTTATTTTTGAGCATAATTATGAGCACCTGATCACTCCTCCCCACTGGAAGCCTTTTGGACCCCAAAATATTTATATTCAGTTATTGAACAGATGAGCATACTGTTCCCTCACCTTCCCCACTTTAATCCATTTGGCCTTTGATGGATGTGTACCTTTGAGACCAACCTAAAGATAATCAATACTTCCCCTTTTAGTTGTCCTTGTCCTTCTGTCAACTATAATGTCTTGCTGAAGCACATCAAGGAATCTAGACAAAATTATTCAATAGATGGAATTTGAACTTTCTCTGCTTGATCTTCAATCAAAGGAGGTTCATACAATCTCAAATTTTCAACATTAACAATGGAATAGATTTTCATATATGAAGGCAAATGAAGCTTGAAACATTATTACCAATCTTTTCCAGAATTTTAAATGGACCATAACGAATTGGTTTCAGCTTTTTACCTTCACCTTGAAGCCTTTCCTTGCTAATGTATAGCCAAACTTCATCGCCTACTTGAAACTGATGATCCACATGATGCTTAGCATGCCTTGCCTTATACTTTCCTTGACTCTTTTCTAGTTGTTCTTGAATTGTTTGGTGAATCAATTGAATTTTCTCAATGAATTTATTTGCTCTATCTATGTCACTATGTCCATCTACAACTACATCTTTCTCAAAGATGAAGTCCAAAGGCGATTTAGGAAAATAACCAAGACATGCCTCAAAAGGTGAAGTTAGAGTAGAAGAGTATTTTTCTCGGTTGTAAGCATGTTGAATATAATGCATCTATTCATCCCACAACTTAGGATGTTTGTTGCAATATCCTCTTAGCAAATGAACAATTGTCATGTTAACCACTTCAGTTGACCATATGTTTACGAATAGAAGGTTGTACTTTTGTTTAATTTGGTGTCCATCAAGTTCCATAAACTTGACCAAAAATTCCCAACAAAGTGAGAATCATGATCACTTACAATAGAAGTAGGCAATCCAAAATGTACCCATACATTCTGAAAGAAAATTTGAGTTGTTTGTTTAGTTGTAATTTTCTTTTTACAAGGCATTAATATGCACATCTTGCCAAACCTATCCATAACTACATACAAATAATCATGACCTTTTCTTGATAAAGAAAGACCTCCTACAAAATCCATAGAAACACTCTCCCATGGATGTGAAGGTATTGGAAGTGGTGTGTACAATCCTAGCTTCCTATTACTAGGTTTATTGACTGCACACAATGAACAACCTATTGCAAAACATGACACACTTTCAAACATATGAGCCTAGTAACAATACCTCTGAAGATTTGCCACTATTTTACTTACACCAAAATGTCCAGCAATAAGAGAAGTGTGTGCTTCCCTTGTGACATTTACTCTCTCTCCTTGTGGAACACAATTTTTTCCAAAATGATACAACAGATTATCATGCACATGGTAGTTTAATTCCTCAACTTGGTGGCCTTGACTCAAGTTTAAATATACCTCTTGAAAGTCAAAATCATGTGTGTATTGTTGAACATAACTTTAAGGCATAACATAATGATTCTTGAGTAAAATTGCTACATTAATAGATGGTCTAGAAACCATACCAACAACTTTGTTATAAATACCTTTCTTGTACCTAATTACCAAGTGGAATTGTTGTAAAATTCCCATCCAACGAAAGTGCCTTCACTGCTGCAATTTGGTTTGAGAATGCAGATATTGCAAAGGTTGATGATTGGTGTGAATAATAGTTTCTTTTCCCATTAAGTAATGCTTCCATTTATTCACACTTTGCACCAATTCATAAAGCTCTTTATCATACATAGGGTAATCAATAATAACACAATTAAAAATATCATAATGAAATGAAATGGGCTTACCATGTTGTAAACGAACTGCACCCATGGCATAGTCACTTGCATCTGTTTGTGTTTCAAATGGTTGTTTCAAATCCGGCAATGCTAAATTGGGGTTGAACTGATCTTTTTTCTTAAAGCATCAAATGCCTTTTTTTGTTTGCCTCCCCACTGGAAGACAACCTTCACACTATTCAAAGCATGTAGTGGAGCTGCTATGGAAGAGAAATTGGCAATGAACTTCCTCCAATACTGCGCTGCTCCCAGAAAACTCCTTACTTCTAATTCTAATTTGGGTATTGTCCAATTCACAATGACCAAAAATTTAGAGGGGTCAATCTTCAGCTCACCTCCTCCAACTATATGGCCCAAATACACTAAGGAAGTTTTCCCAAATTCACATTTAGACATCTTCATAAATTAATGTTCTTTTTTTCAGGACATCTAACACTTTCCTCACATGCTTGAAATTCTCTTCTCGTGATTTTTTGAATATCAAAATATCATCTAAATATACAATCCAAACTCATCAAGAAAAGATATTAAAACAACATTCATAACTCTCATGAATGTAGTTGGGAGCATTGCAAAGACTGAAAGGCATAACTAGTCACTGAAACAATCCTTGTCTGGTTTTAAAAATAGTCTTCCAAATATCCTCCTTAGCTAATCTAACTTGATGATATCCACTTCTCAAGTCTAATTTAGTGAAATATTTTTCATTCTTCAACTCATCTAGAAAAACATCTATCATGGGCAGTGGGTATCGATTCTTTATGGTAATTTTATTCAAAGCTCGATAATCTACACACATGCTCAATGTTCCATATTTCTTGGGTACCAAAACAATTGGTGAACTACATGGCGAAGTAGAGGGACGAATTACACCTTTATCTAACAATTCCTGGACTTGTTTCTTAATTTCTAAACTTTCCAGAATTGACATTTGATACATACTAATATTTGGGAGTGGATTGTCTTTTTGTAGTTGAATTTCATGTTGAATTCCCCTTTTTGGTGGCAATCCATTTGGTTCTTGAAACATGTCTCCATATTGATTGACCACATCAACCAATTCAGCTTTCAGCTTCATGTCATAGCCTGCAAAGGATTACTTTTGTGTGTCATTCTTCTGCTTGATCATAAGGAGCACGACACTCTTGATGGAATTGACCATCTACTTCATTTCCCCTGCGATTGCTAAAGATAGACTAATATTTCTACGATGGGCTCTCATAATATACTCCACTCCATATTTGAAAAAATGATATTTATTCTCAAACCAATGGAAAATTACTTTCCTATCATACATATATGAGCGTCCCAACACAATGTTAGGATATTCCGACACATAGGAATAGTTAAGTTCAACTTGGTCTAGTATAGAGTTAGGTTAGCATTAGGTAAAGTGTGTTTCTTTACCGTTGTACATTTTGTAACTTACAATCCGACGGTCACGATATGTAGTGATCCGACGGTTCATTCTCTCCTCGGTATTACCGACACTTGATCCGTGGCTTGACACCCGATTGGTCCATGAATTCTATTTAAAGCGCATGGAGGGTCATTTGTAGGTTAACCGTGCATGAGAGAAGCTTATGTAAATTTTCATTCTTTTATTAATAAATTGCCTGTAGTAGCCACGTTGGCGCAGGCCGTGGACTGTTTCCCTCTCTGAGGGTTTTAACCACGTCAAAATACTGGTGTATTGATCTGTGATCTGTTTGTGAGCGGTGTCCTTCTGGTGTTCTTTCTGAGGAACTTACCCTGTAAATTCCTACATCCCAGAAATATCCAATGTTACAATGTCTAATTCGACGTCATCAATGAAATTGGTAGTAATTGCAAACTTGCAAACACATTTCCTTGTGACCTGCAAATTGGCATCCTTGGTTATCCAACCCAATGGATATTTTTTATGATGAGGCACAGTTTCGATATTCAACTTCTTGACCAAATAAATATGTTGAAATCAAATTTGCTTAGATCCATTGTCAAACAATGTATCAATCTTTGTGTGTTTGGAAATAACTTGGATATGGAACAACTTTATTATGTTTTCCTTCTTTGAAATGTTATTGGAGCTATTTGCTACACTGGTGCTTGTGACAAATTCCTCTTTGCTTTTCTTTTCCGCGTCTTTCCCTTTAGTGACTATGGCTGCAATCTTTGTTTCATCAACTGAGTCAAAACCCGAGTGTTGTTGTGCAACAATGCTTGTCCTCTGTTCCCCTTTATTGTTATATTTCTTTAGTCATAATTCTGGATGAAGCTTCTAGCAATGTGCTTCATCATGGCCATCTTTGGAACAATTATTGCACACGGGTTTCTTCCCTTCTTTCTTAACAAAAGAATTTTACTTCTTCTTTCCTTCTAATTTCTTCCCTTTTTCACCACTCTAAAATGGCTTCTTCTTACCTTCTTCCTGTACATTTTTCCCTCTTGCTTCGAGGTGTGTAGCTTGATCACAGACCTCATCAAGATTCGTGGGACTAAACATAAGAATGGTATGTCTAAGATAGCTATGCAACCCTCCTATGTATTTCAACAAGGTATCTTGTGACTGTAAGTCTACTCCTAGCATAAGAGCTCTTCTCCTAAACTCTTGAGTATACTCTTGCACGTTTTGACCTTTTAATTTTATGAAATTTTTCCAATTCATGATAGCTTTTTTCATATGGCCTAAATGGTAGAATTGTATTTTTATAGTGATAATGAAATCAGACCAAGTAATAGAGATCTTACCATGTTTTTTGATCTCATCTTGAGTCATTTCTTCCCACCAAATGAGTGATACACCCTCCATTCTCAATGAAGCCAATTGAATTTTGATATCATCCTCTTGAAGGTTTTGAATTCTACAATACACCTCCAACTGATGAATCCAGTTATCCAACTTCTCTACATTCACTTCACCATTGTACATAGGCAACTCAAATTTAACATCAAGCTTTAGGAAAGGTGATTTATCAATCCCTTTGGAAGAATGATGATGAGTCTGAGTAGCGGTGGTATTAGTGGAAGGGTGGGAAGATGCTTTCGAATAAGAAGATGAAGAAGATGGTGGAGATGGTGGAGGCTTTTCTCCATTCCCATTACCTCCTCCTGAAGAGCCTTCTCCTTTGGAAGGCTTGGATCTTTCTCCATGCAATCTTGTTGTTCCTCTCTTCATAGAGGACCTTCACCATGTCCCTCATATCACATAAAGCCTTTCTGAAGGACTTCTCATCATCTGTCATGATAGGTTCTCCTTCATGAGACATGATCTCTGGAGACTAAACTACAACTTCTGCAAATTGAGGATGTACTGGTATAGAAGATTTTCACAACCTTTCTCTTCTTCAACTTTACCCAATTTCAGGGCTTTCAACCAGCTTTCCTTCACCTCTTTTGAGCTTCAACCTTTTAAGCATGACATAAACTTGCAAACAATTAAATCCTTCTTTCAAAAATCAAATCTAGTAAGAAAAAACTAGTGCTCTGATACCAACTTGATTTGAAATGAAGAAGATTAGTAATTTTGTGCTAATTCCCCATTCAAAATAAAACCTAAGATTCTTATCATTTGCTTATCAAGTTCTTAACGACTCAATATTTTTTCTTAATTAATTGATTCCCATGAGAGTTTCTTATGTAAATGTTACAAATAATTTAACATAAACACATATGTTGAACAACAAAAAATAACAACAACGAACATCAAAATACAACACACAGCAAGAAAATGATAAAGGAGTTCACCCCTCTTGGGCTATGTCTCCTTGCTCCAACTTCCAATGGCTTGGGCCTCTCTATTATGCTCAAATTACAACAAAATTGTGTTTACAATGCTCAAATGCCTATGAAACCTATATCAATGATTTCATAATACTAAAAAATGGCCATCTAGCCTCTTTTTGCATCCCATTTGGATAAGAACTGAAGAAGTTATGACTTCTCCTAGTTCTCCCACTATTTGTTCCACAAATTGCTCCAAAATCGACCAAAAACCCATTTTCGCTCCAAAATCTACTAATGGAGTGAGAAACTTGCCGCATGGCAGGCTATATCTTGTCGGTCGTATCGCAAATCATAATTAACAAGTGTTGCAGGATCTTAGGGCCTGTGAATAGAAACGGGTGATTTGCAATTTCTATATTGCAGACCTGATGGGATATTAAATCACAACCTATAGTGGCACCGCATTCGGGGACTATCACATTTCACAATCGGCGTAAAATCCTCGTGGATGCTCTTGTAAAAACAAGAAATAATTGTGATTGTGATATCGCAGACCCGTCAAGATATTTAATTGTAACATATAAAATCCTGCGTCTGGGGTCCATCGCTCATCGCAATCAACAAAGTTCAGTGGTTAAAGGTCTTGTTAACACGGTGGAACACTGCGATGCAATATTGAAGGACCTGATGAGAACTTAAATTGTCACATATAAATCCCACGTCTGGGTAATTTATCACATCACAACTTGGTAATTTTTGGGGGTCGATTCTAACTTGTTTTCCCCTCACCGATTTGTGATTGCGATATGCAATGGCCTTATTGCAATGCAACCTTGAACCTGTCGGGGCCAATTTGTAACGCTTTTCTGCCTTGTGACTGTGATTTGTGAAATTTAGCGGGCAATGGTAGCCTGCCACTTGGCACCTCCTTATTGACTGAATACATTGCCACCTCATCCCAATCCTGCCATGTAGACAAGTCAAACTTGAACTTTGACTTTCTCTAACTTCTACGTATGAACTCGAATTTGAGCATTGTTCACACCATTGGATTCAAAATGATGATCTTTTCAATCTAAAGTTGGAGGTGCAAGATTCTGACACTTTTATTATTGAGCATAATTCTGAGCACTTGATCAATATGACACCATGAAAAAAGTGGTATGGCCATACACTAAACATAAAAAAAATCGCAATCAAGCACAAAAAATCACAAAAGACCAAAAGTACAAGACTAGAAACAAACACCATGACTCAACCCCCATTTTCTCAAAGCATCCTAGGGAAATCCCAAGTTAAGCCTTCTTCATGACTTCATGGTAGTCTCTTTTCCATGCAATCCCTTGCATCATACTGCCATCAACACATAACTTTCAGTGCATAAAAATACACTGGTTACCTTACCTTGTTTTTCCAAGCACATTTCCTTGTAGTTGAACACATTTGTGCCATGTCTTAAGGGACTCCATTTCCCTTGACATATCTAGCTATAACTAGACACTAGTTGCTATACGTATCAAATACATGTCCATCAATATAGCACATATCCACATAATTTTAGACAATATTAGGGTTAAGAAGACTTCCGATATGCAAATCACTCATTCGTTTGGAATTAGAGTTTCCAAACATAGCTAAAGGAATTATTTCCCTTCTTTTCTTTTACCTTTTTACCTTGTTGCAATTGAGGTTTACTATGCATTTTCACATCTCCCAATGGATAGTTATATAAACAAATCAACTATTACCTTGTCATACTAATGTCAAACATGTTATCACACAACTGCTCACACATGTCAAACACATGTTCCAAATTTCTATATTCAATCTTATGTGATCCATAATGAATTAAACGAAGTCTTTCAGTAGAAATCACATGAGAGAATATTTTGGCTGATGCATTTCGAACCAACAAGTGTGGTTCATCATCAGGACCAGATGAAGAGGCACACCATGGCAAAGGCTTAAATATAGAGCAATCTAGAGACATAATTTCAAGTAATGGCTATATTTGAACAATAATGTTTAAATTATAATATTAACTTATTAATATATCAAAAACAAATATTATTAAGTAATGACTATATTAAACAGCTAGTTTTTGAAAATTAATATTTAAATTAATTTATTAAAACCAAATATTACTAGTTTTTGAAAAATAATATTTAAATCGTGATATTAGTTTATTAATTTATTGAAAACAAATATTA
>APFE030766483.1:114771-132897 GCA_000404065.3 Pinus taeda | reverse complement strand
AAAAAAAAAAAAAAAACCACGAAGGATCAAGAAAATAAACTTTAATGAAGAATAAATCAACAAAAAATACTATAAAATGGATGACATTACCTACATAGATTAAAAAAAAAACAACAACAACAACTATGAGGACAAGGCAGGGACCCAACTTCTACTAATATTCCAACCATCATCTCTATTCAAATTATTGGGTCTCTTTTCAATTTCTAGGGCCTCCCTCAATTTACGATGATGAAAATGACTAACCTTAGCAACGACTTGGGCCTCCTCAATGCAGATGTGAAGCTTAGATTTATCTGCATGCTTTGCCAAAGCAGAGAAGCGAGTCCTTCCATGCTTGATGTCAGCAACAGGCTCATGAATCCTTTGATTAATTGAGCGACTAGTCTCACCAATGGATGGAGTCCCACAAGAGCATGGGATAACGTAAACACCCTTCATATTCTTGGGGTCCATTAGGTCTTTTACAGATATAAGGGAGCTTCGTATGGTATTTAAAGGCCAAAAGGTTGAAGCAACCTTATGCTTCCCTAGGATCCTTGCAATCTTGTCAGTGGTCCCTTGGATAAAAGGAAGATGAACACCAGAAAATCAACCCTTGCTATCTTTCTTAGCACTAGGACCTTTTTTAGCTCTAAGGAAAGCCTTAGTACATTGGTGTCTACTATACCCATTATTAAAGAAAACACTTAGGAGATGTGCTTTCTCTTCCTTGAGATGGTTCTCATCAGAAACTCTTAAAGTTGTAGTTGCTAAGGTGTTGAGAACACCAAGCTTTTGAGCTAGGAAATGATGACAATTAGCATGAAGATATTGTTTTGTATGAGTTTTCTTACGATATACATGTTCTATAAATCAAGACAATCATATCTATCAATTTGAAATCAACCTTTTCCAAGACTAACAAGCATTTCATAATCCATAGTCAACTCATAATCATTAAACATAATGCTACAACTGTCACCTATTACACTCAAGTACATGCCAGCTATCTCAACACATATGTGTGAGAAAAACCATCTTAAAGAAATATCATTACTTGATGAAATCTTATAGACACATACTCTTATCATGTGATTAATCAAACATTCAACAACAGATAGAAGACATAATAGACACCAACACTTAAACACCAAATAGACGACATAATCAAACATTCAAGCATAAATTTGATGACATAAGCAATCTCATACCTTAATGTATCTCAAGGGAGGCTATCATGTCTGCACAATCAAGCTAGATTAGCATGATATAAATTCACAACACCTCACCTCAAACACAAATAAGATCATAATATCTATAATAGTAGCTAACTAACATTTTCATAACATAAGCTCATAAAATTTTTTCGTTCATGCATAAAAATCAGATATGTATGATCAATCTAGATTAGTACAACACAATGTCACAAATAAATTGACTCGTACCTAAATGTCATAACCCTAACCATCAAGTTACTAGCATATAACTAAAACAAGTTATATATCCTACTCATCAACAACATATAACCTAATCATCAAGCTAACTATCATAGAACAACAACAAGTTAACCTATAGCATACTCATCAACAACATATAACATAATCATCAAGTTATCTAACATGAAACAACAAGAGAAATGCATGCAACCACAGGTTACTACCACTCATGATTATCTAACACGTGCATATGACTACACTTATCAACTAGCATCTATCATGTATGTAACCATAACATCAATAGAATGAAAGGCATACACATAACCATAACGCATATAAAAACCCTTAACCTACATACCTTCATGTTGAACATACATCCTTGTATGATGACATGATCTTGCATGGAGGTTCATTGTTGCAAATTCACTTTGATGATTTGCATCTCCTGCTCTATCTCATCCAACACATTAGCATAATAACATACCAATACCATCATGATGACCTAATTGCATAGAATGACCTCACAATGCATGTTTGACCTACTATACATGCATAACAATAACCATGACAATGCATGCATAACAAGATATAGACAGAAATATGCATAAAAAATGCATATACAACCATACACTCATGATGAAACATCCCACAACAACACCATCAACCTTCACATGGTGACATCACTACAACCATGATCAACACCACGCAAATGCAACAAGCACATGGAATACAAACATAAGGAACACATATGTAACTGACATGAATGCATGAGCAACACACTGCCCATCTAGTCTGAGGGGTGAATCATGCTATGATACCACTCTTTGGTATTAGATATGACCCAAAGAGAGCACAACCAGCTTTGATACCACTTTGTAACACCCTCCTCCCACATCTACCCAAGTAACTGGCCAACCGGGGTAAACATGTCATAAGAGGCCACTATGTTTAGATCCAACCTCCTATGTGACCTTAAGGAAGTGGAATCGATGGAAACACAATATGAAGACCTTCCGTGTCAACTACATGACTCCTAGAAACCATCCCAACCACTCAGGTACTAGCCCCTGGGTCCCACTAAGTTTTTAGACCACTTGACCCTAGGACACTCCCATGATATGGAACCGAGGAGACTCTAGATGCTCTCATACCAAGGCATGCCAACATCTAGGGACTATTTTTCCCAGTGTTGTGCCAGCTCCCCGAGATTTGAGTCACTTTTTCTAGCCTAGAGCCCATGTCACTTCCCAAAACTGAATGACACCTTTAGAACTAAAGATAATAGGGAAATAATGATGCAAATGTAAATACCTGAAAAAGACCTTAATCAGACCCCTACTATCCATGACAGGAATTTCATCAAACATATCAAGAATATGTAATCTACATGTGTAAACAACATATTTAAGCATAGGGGTCTCTTACTTATCTAAGAATCACTATGAAGCATTGTTCCCTTATATCATTTGTTTCATTATCATCTATTTGGTCATAGATGCATTTTTCATTCATTTACAAGTAAAAACATGATGAGAGCCACACATAGACACTCTCATAAAACATATACATAACCAACATAATAGAAACAAAAATACCAAGGAAATCACAACCATATGATCCACATATAAACCATTATAATATTCATAGAATACAAGGAGAAATAACCTCATGTTGATGATGCAAAATCCAAACCTGAGATGGGACTATCACATTCCACCTGACCATAGAATAGTTGATCCAAATCTCTCTTCAGCCATTCACCCTTGTGCCATATTCCAAGAATGAATTTTAGACTCATAACCAACCAAAAAGAACCCAAAAATAATGGATTCTACCATATTTCTCCACCTAAACCATGAGGAATTTTAGTGCCTACTAGTCTCTCAGGATTTACCATAATCCACAGTCTTATCTAGTGATCACTAAGCCCTACATCGAGACCCACTCTCCAAGATTTACCATACATCCCATCATGGGACTACTAGGCCTAACAGAGAGAAATCCACCTCTTGACTTTACCGTATATCTCTCCATTTACTGATAAGGCTTCCTAGGCCCGCCGAGGCACACAATCCTAGCTTTACCACAATCCACAATCTGGCTTAGGGGTTACTAGGCTAGTGGCTTTATCATGATCCATAGTTTGGTTCAGGGACCACTAGGCCATGTGTTTGTCATTTCAAATATCCACCTCACTCAGCTTCGAATTCATCTGACAATCTAGCTTAATCGAAGTATGAGAACCCATCTCATCAAGGTTATCTGGAAATGGCAAGGTTAGGTTGAAAACACTGTCACACTTGGAAAACCCCATGCCATGACAGAAAAGAAACAAATGTAATACCATGCTTGCCAAATCTAGCAAGGAAATTACACATGCAAAATAAATTCTTGCAAAGAATCATGTTATACGTGGTGCTATAGCTACTTGATCCTACTCTTCCTTGCTTGTTCCTTCCTTCTTCTTGCATTTTTTTACTTTCTTGATCCAATGCCAAAATGCTCCAAGAAAACTCCAAGTGTCCAAGAGCTATAAAGAGAGAGAGAGAGAATAATGAGAGAGCTCCAAAACTGAATTGACCAAGCCTACCCATTGATCCTTGGAAGCCTTTTTATTAATGAGGCCTCTATTTTCTTCATTTTCCATTATTTTCCTTCAATTTCCTCCTCGCATGCAACCTATGACCTTTAATCTTCATTGTCTCCTAATTTCCCTTATTTTCATAAATAAAATGCCAATAAATGTCTCATGCCTTTCCAAAGCCTTTTCCAATTTCCTTAGCCATAATAAACCGAATGAACACCCAGTAGGGTGTTTTTCCCACCAATCATCTTGGAATATGTGTCCCATCAACCATTTTACATGAGTTTTTAACCAGGGCTATTACATTTGATATGAAAGATCTAAGCCTCAAAAAAATAACTTTTGGGCATCGAAAGATAGAAAAATTGGTAAGATTTGGCTATCAAAACAAAAGTATGTGGAGAAAATATTTATGAAGTTTGGTATCAATAATGTGACACTTGTACATGATCATTTGGCTTCCCATTTTAAGCTTTATTCAAAATTATGTCCTAGTACTAAAGAATAAAAGGATTATATTTCCCATATATTATATGTCATTGTACTAGACTATATATTTCACATGCAATTGGTGTTTTTAGTGGATAGATGGAAAATAAAGGAAAAGATCATTGGGAAACAATGAAATGGGTGCTTTGGTATCTTAGAGGCACTAGTGATTATTGCATCAATGGCTATAGTGATTTAGTCTATGGTTATGTTGATTTAGATTTTGGAAGTGATTTGAATAAGAGGATACTACTTGAAGTTATGTATTACTATTGTAGGAAGATTTATTAGTCAAATGTGAAAGCTTCAAGAAGCAAGTTCTCAATCCATTATCAAGGAAAAATATATTGTTATTTCACATGCATGCAAAGAGGAGATTTGGTTAAAGGATCTTCTACGTGAGTTTGGAAATATGCATAACATGGTGAATATATTATTTATATTCAAAGTGCTATACATTTGGATATTAATCTAGATTATCATAGCAATAATAAGCATATTGATAATACCATTTTTGTAAGAAAAGTTATTAATGGAGGCAAATTAGATCTTAAGAAGGTTCATAATGAAAAACATTGTGCAAACATGTTCACAAAATTGATGCTATTAGATCAACCATGGTGGATTATTTCTTCTCTTGACTTGTCTAGAAGGTGATGAATAGGCTTGAGAAAGGTATTACGTAAATTTTTTCGAAGTGGAGAATATTGGGTTTGTGACAAAAATACATTTTTCAAAAACATATGGTTGTTCCTCTTTTGAATGGTGGAGGGTTTCAAGACATTTGGCTTTTCACATTTCTAAAATGCAAGCCAAATTTTTATAAATGCATGTGGCGGTGAACTGTGTATGCATTTCTATGAATTTCTCAAGCAATAAAATTATATATCTTTTCCCTATGGATGAATTTCTTGCATGTTTAATTTTTTCTCTACAATTTTTTAATTTTAGTATGTGTACCTATCAATGTCTTTTCCAATAAGGGACCAGAGTCAACCTCTAAGGGATTTAAAAAAATTCTCTTCATTTTTATAAAGGTGGTACTACTCTTTTAGATCACTCAAATATTCAAAATAACTCAAAACATGGAAATGTAATCATTTACTGCATTCAACTGTGATTGGACCAAGTGGTTTGTCAAAAGAATTAAGGGAAAACAAAGAGAAAAAACAAAAATATAAATCATCTATTGGTTCATTCCAATTTACACGTCCATCCATACATTATGATATGTAAAGTGGTCAAATTGGAAGGTCTTGTTTCGTTTTGAATGTATTGAAAATAATTGAGTTTGGATGATGTTAATGCAACCACAGGACAAGGAAAAGGGTGCTACACAAAGTGTCATGGACATTGTGAAGAAACCCCTTGGTGGTACTGAGTATCTAGAGCAAGGAAAACAAGTGAGGACTTTCGTCCCATACTAAGATCCTTTGTGTTGTGCAAGGTAGATTGTAATAACTCTCCTAGTTTTGTATAATAATAAAATATATTTGATGCACCAATTGATAATAATGATGACAAGTGGATGAATGATAGAGTGTGGAGATCAAACTTGGAATGTTTGAGGCTCGACTATATGAAATTATGAAGGTGTGTTTTTTTCTTGAGACATTATATTCAGGACTATACATGCTTAAATGGGAAATATGCATGCATTTTGTTCATTTGTTTGTGGTTTTAATAGTTAGTGAATTAATTTTGAAGTGTGAAAAATTTATAGTAGGTTGTAAAGCTTGACCGTACGAGGTTTGATAGATTATTTTTATAGTCATCATCATTCCTATATATAGATGAATTTATTAAAAGGTCAGCAAGATTGGAAGGGGGATCAAACTCAAACGAAATACTCAAAAGCGGATAACCTAAACGATATTAAAATGATTTATAATACTCAAAGGCGATCAAGCTCGAAAGGGGACTACAAACCAAAGGAAATTAAAATAATAAAATCAAAGCCCAAATGAACTCAAAGTGAGCTTGAAACATACCCAAGTTTCAAGCAACTCATCTCAGAAGAATATAAAACATAAGGTTAAAGGAATTAAATACATAAGCTTAAGCACCTCATCTCGCCCTACGGGGGATTTAAGCTCACTAGAAACAAAGATCATATGGAAGCAATGAGATGAATGCTCAGTTTGGGAATCACAGCTTAATATGTGTATGTGGAAGTAAAGAGATGAATCCTCAGTTTCAAAATCGTAGCTTAATAGATAATTCATATATGTGTATTTGGAAGCAATGAGATGAAGAATTGTATCTTAGTAATTCATATGTGTGTTTGTGTGTTTAAAGGGTTTGTTTAGTTGTGTTTGTGTGTTTAAAGTGTTTGTAGCTTAGTATATAATTCATTTATGTGTGTGTGTTTAAGTGTTTGTTTAGCTGTAGTTGAGAGTATTTGTCTCTCTGAACAAGTCAAAAATCAAACCTAAATGAAATCCAACTCTTCAAAAATAAAACTCCACATAAAGATCAAATAAATGCAAAACATACCAAGTTTCAAATACCTAATTCTGATAAAAGGTTAATCCAACAACTCAATTTGATAAAAAGTTAAATGAAATTAAATATTTAAAAATCAAAATCCATATAAGATAAAAATGAATGAAAAATTGTTGGGAATCACGATTGTCGTTAAACCAAAACCTACAGGTGTTAGTCAATGAATGCATCTCCATAGATTAGGATCCAAGAGAGATGATTAGCCCATGTCGTGAAACACACAGGGTGTGTTGGTTTATCCAATGTCCAACAATATCCTCTCCAACGCAATCCAGTTGTGTATTGAACCTGTGACCTATGCTCTGATACCACTTGTTGGGAATCAATATTGCCATTAGATGAAAACTCACAGGTGTTAGTCAAAGATCGCATAGCTAGAGATAAGGATCCACAAGAGGCAATTAGTTCATGTCGCAAAACACATGGGGAACATTGGTTTATCCAATGTCCAATAAAAACATACCAAGTTTCAAACACCTCTTTTTGATAGAAGTTTAATCTAACACCTCATTTTGCAAAAATTCAATTCATATCTTGACAACACCAGATAAAATGTTAATTCATAGCTTGACGACACCAAACATGGAATTGTTGGAATCAAAATCAAACCCAAACGAAATCAACTTTTCAACTTTAAGGGACCAAAATCAAACCCAAATTTAATTAAAATGAATGCAAAATATACCCAACTTTCAAGCATCTCACATTTATCAAAAGCCTGAATATGTAACTTGACAACACCCCCATTGCCACAACTGATCCTTCCCATGGAGCTTCTGATTGTTCTTTTTGGTACCCTCCTCAGAAAATATTTATGAGAGTAATTGTGATGACAACATTTGAAAATCTCACAACCACTCCATTCATTAATTCCATTGTTTGAATATTTATCATTTCCAAGCCATTTTTCATTGTTTGAAACATGACCTATTTCAATGTTGTGGGTGGTATTTGCTTTCAATCCTATAATTTGGAGGGGATTCTAGATCAGTTGCTCTGGAAGGTCCTACAAATCCATAAAAGGAGGAGCAATACTAAGTTGGGGGTGAGTGGAGATTAGGAACCAAATGAGTAATATTATGTGGGGCCGACAAAGATGAAGAAGTAGAGGAAGCAACTGAAAATGTTGCAATTTATTTATTATTTTTCTTTCAAAAATGTCTAATTGTTTGGTTGATAGGTTTGTTCTTTATTCTTTAGTTTTTTTGGGTTTATGACAACAATGGTTGTTTCTCTTCTGATTAAGGGTTTTAAAATGTTTGGCTTTTCATATTTCTAATGTGCAAGTTAAGAATTATATAAGTGTGTGTGGTGGTAAACCCTATGTGCATTCCCAAAAAAAAAAATAAGTAATAACATCATATATCTTTTCTCTTTACATGAAATATTGAGCATCATTGTGTTTCATTATGTTTTATGTAATTTTTTAATTTTCGGTGTATATAACTTGTGCATACCAATAAGTGGTATCAAATTCATGCAAAGCGCAAGGGTATGGAGGCATCAGAGGAAAAACATAAAGCATTGGTATTTTTCAGATCTGGAGGGAAACTTGTGCAAGAGGAGAATTAGGGTGAATTCTTTAATTTGACATTTAGAAAAATAATATTTGATGTAGAGGGATGTAGTCTGTAGATAATGGTTAATATTTTAGGTGTAAAGTTCAATATGGAGAAGTTTACTGGGAATAATAACTTTTATTTGTGGAATCTCATGGTGCGATATTGATTGGTAGAACAAAGATTGTACAAAGCTCTATAAGGAGAGAGAGAAAGAAACTAGAGAATGTGTTTGATAAATACTGGGAAGATATACATGCAAGTTCTCTCATCACATTTAAGTTGTGATTGGTAGAAAATTTCATTTTCAATATTATTGGGGGAGGAAATGGCATCAATCAAATGGAGTAGAATGGAGAGTCTATATGATAAATTATCTAATAAATCGAATCTACTTGAAGTGGAAATTGTGCAATTTATGGATGAAATAAATTACTAAAATTGTTGATCATTTGAATGTAATTAATACTCTTACATGTCAGTTAACCGATATGGATATAAAAATCGATGAGAAAGATAATATGGTGACATTTTTGTGTTTGCTACATGAATCTTGGAACCATCTAGTCACTTCCATTATCTTTAATACAACCAATACTATTGACTATTATTTTTTTGTGGGTGCATCCTTGTCTAAGGAGGTGAGGGGGAAATCTATTATAGAAATCTCCACACCAGAAGCAATGGTGACTAGATATTAATCTTGAAAAATATAGGAGAAGTCAAGAGGTACATCAAGATAATATTCAAAAGGAAAGAAGGGTATGATAAAATGTTGGCATTACAACAAAATAGAGCATCTCTAGAAATATTGATGGAAGTGATAGGACCCAAGGAAGACTCCAAAAGGTAAGTAAATCTAATTGATTCAAGTTTCGATGTGGTTAATGAAGTTTTATCGATATGTAATGTCTCTCAATATAATTAAAAAATGGTTATTAGATTATGTTGCTTCATATCACATGTGTCCACATAAAATTTGGTTTTCTTCTTATAAAACTATTCATGATGGTATTTTTCATATGGGGAACAATGTGTCTCGTAAAACTACTGGGGTAGGGACAATTAAGATAAAAATGTTTGATTGTATCATAAGAACATTGACAAAAGTAAGACATGTAACTAAACTTAGAAGGAATTTAATTTCTTTGGGAGTTTTGTATTCTATAGTGTAACAACTCCAGGTTAAAAGTTCATGTAATAAAGTTAATAAAGGAAAAAATAAGACCAAGGTCATGGGACACGTATTCCAAGCTGAATGTTGGGAAAAACATCCCAGTGGGTGTTCATTTGGTTTATTATGTCTAAGAAAATTGACAAAAGAATTGGCAAAGGCATTGAAAAAGCAAAGAGGCATTAATTGGTATTTTATTTATGAAATAGAGGAAAATAGGAGAAAACGAAGGTGAAAGGTCATAGGTTGCATGTGAGGGGGAAATTGAAGGAAAATTAGAGGAAATTAAAGAAAATAGAGGTTCAAATGATGAAAAGACTTCTAAGGATCAGTTCATAGCTTTTGTAAGTTGTATCCAGTAGTCAGTGCAGTTTTGGAGCTCTCTCTCTATTCTCCCTACTCTCTCATACTATTGCTCACTTAGAGCATTCTTGGAGCACTCGAGCATTGGATAAAGGAAGGAAACAGAAGGAATAGAAAGTAAAGGGAAGCAAGGATCAAACAAGGAAGAGTTGCATCGAGCAATTACATCGGGATTAATTTGTAGGTATCGAGTTGCATGTATAATTTCCTTGCTAGTTTTTGCATGCATGGTACATGCACGTGTGTATTTGGTTCCATTATTGTCATTGGCATAGTTTTTTCTAGATGTGACAGTGGTTTTAGCCTTGCCTTTCCATTTCGGGATAACCATGGTGTGATGGGGTTCTTTCATTGGTTGAGCTTTGGATTGTCGGATAGTTTTGGAACAAGGTGAGGTGGTATCAAGAAAATTCCCAAGGACCTAGGAATCCCTTGACCAGTTTTTGTGGGATTGCAGTAAATCCTGAGGGTGGAGATGGGAAAATTACTAAAGGTATTGATGAATAAATATGGAGGCATCCAAGCTTGTTTAGGGCTTAGTGATCCCTTGACCATTTTGGTGGAATTTCGATAAATCCTGCTAGTGTATGTTTTTGTTTAGGCCTAGGAATCCCTTGAATGGTAATGTAGGGATCGTGGTAAAGACTGGTTGTGTAGGTTCTTGTTTTGGGCTTAGGATTCCCTTGACCAATTTTGGTGGGATTGCAGTAAAGCCTGGTTATTTTGTTGTGAGTCCCACATTCATGATTTGAATATGGTACAGGGATGATTGGTTGAAAGAAAGGTTTGGTTCAACCCAATCTATGGTCAGGTGGTACGTGGAATTTCATGACTTGGTTGGCTTTTACATATGTTAATAAGAGATATTTCCTCTTGTATTTGATGAGTAAATGTACTTGTTATTGTGAGTAGATGTTCATTTGGTGGTTGTTCTATAATTGTTATTATTATGGTTATAAGTTGGTTATAAGAATGGTTTTATGACATATTCTAGTTATGGCTCTTATAATGTTTTGATTGGTAAATGATTGGTTATTGAATGCATGACCTAATAGATGTTATTGCAACTATTGTGAGAGAGCGTTAGACCTTCTTGATGTTTCTCAAAAAAGTATTAGATGCCTATGCTTAAATATGCATTCGAGACCTGTAGATTACATATTCATAATTTTTCTAACAAAGTCTTTGTCATGGTTAGGCCTAGATAAGTCAAGTTCTTGACTAAGTTTTTCATTAATGGCTTTCTCCTTGTGTAATTCATCATTCTGGAAAGTTCTATGAATTTCTAGGAAGAGGTTTGGATATTGGCCCTGAAAAAGTGGCTCAAATTTCAGGTTTGCATGCTCAGAGCTTGAAAATCTAGATTGCAATCACTGGCTGGTAGGGTTGTCCATACGACTGGAGGGTCATAGTCATTGGCTTGCCTTGTTATGAAAGTTACTCGGAGTCCTGATCATTAAAATGGAAAGTTAGCTTAGGGTTTAGGCACCTCAAGTGGTTTTTTAGCTCCTGTGTGTCTTGTAGCTCATGAGGAAGGCCAGTAAGGTTTCATTTTGTTGACTCCATTTCCTTAATGTGATCTAGAATGTCTATTCATGTCATGGTAGCCCTTAGCTCATGTTTACTGTGGCAGGCCAATGAAAGTGGGTAGACATGGGAGGGGTGGTTACATATTGATATCAGAACATTGTTCAATACTTGGATTGTATGTGTGGAATTTGTGTGTTATGTACACATGTTAATTGTCTATATGTTATTATGCATGCATGTATCTAGTTGGTGTTACAATTTATGAAATCATGCATGGTAACTGGGATGATTGTTGAGATGATGTCAGTATATTGATATTATTATGTATATACGTGTATCATGCTAATATGGATTGATTTTGCAGATGAGATAACCTCCCCTGAACTTCACTGAGGTATGTTGATTATGTTTATATTTTAGTTTAGCTGACATGGTATACTTGTATGAAGAAGAAGATCAAATATGACTAGAAAAATGGTGGATTACAGTTGATGAGACTCCATTTATAGATCATACGAGAATCCAAGAGATGAGTGCTTTCTAGACCTAGTAGAAACTTTGAGAGGCTTAAAGGCAGAGATAAGAAGTTGTAAAGAAAATAATAATGGAATCATTCAGCCACATGAAATACTTTTTGAGGCACATGAGAAGAAAGCAGAGATTAATGCAGTTATCCTTCAGAGTTTTTCATACTTGCAAATACATGGACAACCACGAATAAGTTATGGATAGGAAGACAAGACTAATGGAGCATGCGGTAGTAGGTCTCATGGTGGGCACAAATTGGATAGAGATGACACAGTAAGAGATGGTAGGTTATTCGATACACTTGATAGGAGATGTAGTGGACATGGGTTCTACTCTAGTTCTAGGTCGAATATGTATCATGTTCATCATCTTTATCATCCTTACAGGAGGAGTGATAGGGGATATTTTTTGAATGAGTTCAAGAAATCCAAGCCACCTATTTTTTATGGAGAGTTGAAGAAACTAGAAGATGTAGAGGCATGGTTGTTTGGGATGAAGAAGTTCTTTGAGCTGCATGATTACATAGATAACATGAAGGTTAGGATAAATATTTTTAGTCTCAAAGGGAAAGAATACATCTAGTGGGAAGATGTGAATCATGTCAAAGAATTTTCAGGAAGAAGTACTTGTCGGAAAGGTATTATGACAGTAAATACAAGGAATTCATGAGCTAAAGATGGTATCGATGACAGATGAGGATTACATGACTAAGTTATTGTAGTTGTTAAGGTATGTATCGTATCTTAAGGATGAGAAAACCAAATTTAAAATGTTTTTCAATGTACTTATTTCCATTATCATTTAAGGATCAGATTGTTTACGATGAGCCTCGGTCGTTGAAGGAAGTATTGAGTCTAAGCAAGGTTGTAAAGGGAATGAAAAGACTAAAGGTAAATGGCTACTGAAGTGAAAAAGACCTCGGGATGCAGGTGAGAAGGAGAATATTGTTCCTTACAAGATGTTTAATGTAGTTGATAATGGACATGGATATGAGCCTGAAGAGCAACATAATAGAGGTGATGGTAGGAAATAGTTACAGTGTTGGATACATGGAAAGGAGAATCTAACGGAGGATTGTCTGTCATATTAGGGTGGTAGGCCTCATATCTATAATGCTCAAGAGACACAGACAATTGGGGATGTTGGATAGAGAATTCCTCAGATCTATGTAACATTAGATAATAGGAAGGAAGATCATGAGGCATCTATTATTGAGATGGGCAGTAAGATTTATGATCAAGGTGTTTCTATTTTGACTGACCGTGGATCTAATTATAGTTATGTTAACTCTGACTTGGTGGATAAGTGTGGTTTGAGAAAAGAAGTGCATGAAGAGTCTTGGTTGGTGGAAATGGCCGCAGGCACTACGAAAATAGTTCATCATTGGGTAAGATCTTGTGCATTTGAGTTGAATGGTATGCCTAAATCAACGCATCTCAATGTACTTCCATTGGGATCATACAATATGCTTATGGGTATGGATTGGTTGTATATTCACAGGACTAAGGTGGATTGTTATGAAAAATATATTGATTGATTGGATGACAATGGGGAATAGAGAATCTTACAAGGTAAGAAGAAGGAAACATTAGCCTATAATGGTTACAACTATGTAGGGGAAGCACAGTAGCATGAAAGGGTGTCTATTATTTGCAGTGCATATTTCTAGTGATAAAGGTAAGGATGTTGAGGATGTAGAAGTCTTGAAGAGGTATTTGGTTTTACAATAGTTTTAATATGTATTTCAACCATAGATTTCAAAGTTGTCGCCTCACAGGGAAGTGGAATTTTCTATTGAGTTGGTATCAGGGGAAACACCAACATGAAAGGCATCGTACATGATGAGCACACCAAAGTAAGTGTAATTGAGGTTGCAATTGAAGAAAATGCTTGACAAGGGATACATCAGGCCAAGTGTATCACCATGGGGTTCACCAGTGTTGTTTGTGAAGAAGAGAGATGGTACTCTCAAGTTATGTATTAATTACAGGAAGCTGAACAAGGTAACCATCAAGAACATGTATCTGTTGCCAAGGATCAATGACTTGTTTGATCAGTTGAAGGGAGACACAATGTCCTCGAAGATTGATTTGAGGTCAGGATATCATTAGGTACACATAAAAGAAGATGACATCTACAAGACTACTTTTCGAACCAGGTATCGACATTATGAGTTTGTTGTGGTTCCTTTTGGTTTGACTAATGCTCCAACTACTTTCATGTTTTTTATGAATAGTGTGGTGTGCCCTTATCTGGAAAACTTTAGGATTGCGTTCATTGATGATATATTGATATATTCTAAGAATGGGAAGAACATGTCGAACACTTAGCAACAATATTGATATTGCTAAGAGATCATCAATTGTATGCCAATATTATTAGGTGCACTTCTTTCAAATAGAGGTACATTACTTGGGACATGTTTTTCCCAATGAAGGCATAACAGTGGATCCAGAAAAGATCAAAGCTATCATGGAATGGGAAGCTCCTAGGAATGTGGATGATGTTAGATCATTCATGGGATTAGTAGATTGTTACAGGAGGTTCATCAAGAAATTCTCACAGATTTCCTATCATATTACATCATTACAGAGGAAAGGAAAGAAATTTGAATGGACATAGGAATGTGCAACAAGTTTTGAGTAGTTGAAGAAGTTGCTTACACTTGCTCTAGTTATAAATATTCCAGAGACAGATAAAGAGTTTATGGTGTGTGCAGATGCTTGCAAGAGAGGACTTGGTGGATTCCTGATGCAGAAGGTTATTTTTGTTAGAGCTGAATGGAAGGTTATTTGTGTTAGAGTTGAGTGGAAGGTTATTTGGTCCTAGAAAAGGAATTAAAGTTATTAAATTCTAATGTTTTAGAGTTGTCATATAATTATATATATATATATTTTAAAACTTTAAAAGGGTTGAAGATTCTCCATTCTAATTTATTAGAGTTGAATGGAAGCTTGTTTGTGTTAGAGTTGAGTGGAAGGTTATTTGGTCTTGGAAAAATAATTAAAATGGTTAAATTCTAACGTGTTAGAGTTGATTTGAAGGTTATTTGGTCTAGGGAAATAATTAAGGTTAAATTTGTTAGGTAATAAATGTGGTTTTAGACTCTTGTATTGGTGGCCAGACTGTGATATAATTATATATGATTAAAACCTTTAAAAGGCTTAAAGATTCTCCATTATATTATGTGGAATATTTATTTGGTCAGAGTGGGGTATTAGCCATGTATATTTAAGTAAAAAATATTGGCTAAGCTCAAATAAAAAATATTCACTATCCACTTTAACATTAGTTGATTGATGGATAACATTAATTGAGTTTTAAGATCATAAAATAATTTATTATTAACTAATTTTTTTCAAATTATAACATTAGCTTATTGATGGATAACATTAATTGAGTTCTTAAACCATAAAATAATT
Source organism: Pinus taeda (assembly GCA_000404065.3). Taxonomy (NCBI): domain Eukaryota; kingdom Viridiplantae; phylum Streptophyta; class Pinopsida; order Pinales; family Pinaceae; genus Pinus; species Pinus taeda. Next base: position 117,325 of record APFE030766483.1, on the reverse strand, counting down.
TATCGTTAGCTATTGTTTTTCAAATTAACATTTCCATTAAAATTGAATGAAAGGTTTACTTAGTATAAAACATTATATAACCATTTGCATCTAAGTTAAAGACTAAGTTTAAATCAAGAATATTCACAATAATATTAGTTGAATTTGTTTTAGGTTACTGTATTAACCATTTGCATCAAAGTCAAAAATATTGACTAAGTTTCACAAGAATGAAAAATACTCACAATAATATCGAGTAAATTTATTCACAAAGATATTTGTTGTTTTTAAGTTATAATATAGTTATTATTTTATTGTAAACTATTTTTTCTAAATTAAATTTTCAAAATAAATATCTCAAAATTATGAGGCTGTTTGAATGGGGAAAGGAAAAATTTCCACATAAAATTGGCAATGTAACAATTTATTCTTTAGAGTGGCCTTACGAAAGTTATTAAAAATTTATTCAAGTACATGAAGTAATAATTCTTACATTATTTCAATGTTGTAATATTCTCTTCCATTGCATTAATAGTTCTTACACTATTTTGAAAGGTTGGAATTGATGGATATTGGGAGGAAGTTATAACCATCAAGGCATTGGTGTAAGTCTCTCTTTTTCCTTATTAATACAAAATATATTTCTTTCCCACATATGTTGTATAATTGTGCAAATATTGTAATGGAACTTTTTGATCATTCATTTAAGATTTGTTGAGTATTTTATATATCAAATGGTTTGATTAGTTGTTTGTTGGTGATATTGTAGGTTTTGGCTTTCAGGATCAAAGGAATTATGAGAGCTACAACAAACAAAGAACAAGTGAGGACAAACGTTAAATTACCAAGTATGTCCATGTTTACATTTTCAATAGTATTCTAGGGAAATCTTGTATATTTTTGTGTGTGTTTTGTTCTATTGTTTGGTTTTTGAACTAGGGATATTGCTCTTATAAGCAAGAACAATTATTACATTGTCAATGGTAGAAAAAGGATGGCTCTAAAAGATGGTTACACCATATTAACTATTGGGATTTCATGCTATTTGAGATTTCTTTGTTCACACTGAATAGGGTTTAGATTTTTCTATCGACGTTCAACGATTCTTGAGAGTGTTTCCCACTAGATCACAAAAAATTCCAATTTCTCCTTAGGGGAAGGATGAGGTCTCCTTTCCCTAGCCTCCCCCAACTCCATAAATTTGGCTCTTAGCTCTTTTAAGGCATTACGGTTTCACTCTAGTGAGGTGAGAGTGAAATGTACAAGGATGAGCTTGAATTTCTCTTTGTTCATGGTAGCTTTGTTTAGAGGAAATTGTTCTTTGGTGTCTTTTAGTTTGGACTCTGGTTGTTTCATTTCTAGCTCTCATATTAATGGTTGGCTCCCACTTATTGTTATATATGCATGCTTTTACCTAATTTTTCCTCCATATTCTTGACAGTTTATTTTGGTTGGCGATTTATTTGATGAGTGTGGTCAAGCTAGTGTTGGTTTATTCTTATTCTCATCAACTTTGATTGACATGTGTGATCCCATCAGTGTTATTTTTTTCTTTACCTTTGACTTCCACAAGCCCCAACTTTCCCTCACTACGTTACCCACTCACAACTTCTCCCTGTTGAATCCTTTGCATGTGCCTCTCCCTACTTGTGCATTGCCTCTCTTATTCTCTCTACCATGCCTCAAAAGTCGACGAGACTCATCGAGTCATGGGGAGGGTAGTGCTCAAGCTCGTCACCATGTGCATTCTACGGCCCAACTCTTACACCCTCATACTCCAAAAAACATTGAAGAAGAAATTTATTAGGAAATTGAAGAGGTTGTGGCAAATCCCTAGCAAATAGAGGGGAATTTACTGGCATATAGATATTGGCATTTTTCATTGATTGGATTCTTGATATGGGACACACTAGAGGTAGGCAAAATGAATATCGTTGATAATTGAACTCTACTAGCATATCAAAGCACACCTTGGCGAGGTCCTCCTTGAGAGGAACAAGGCCAAAAAATAATTTCTCCTTCAAATGGCCAACCTTTCAGATGACCACTGGGATATGGTGCTTTAACTAGATCGTATAGAAGCCATACTGACTTGTGGCAAGGGCTTTCCTTGCTAGGCACCCTAGCAAACCCCATTGATGTTTCAACTTCCTTTTGAGTCAATTCAGATGGCTCATGATTTTGATTGTATGGTTGGTTCTCTTCATGGCTCCATGTTTCTATTATATAGTTTATGTATGAAATAGTTTAGCTTTTATTTCATGCATGTATATTCTATACACGATTGATAACATTAGTAACATTGGAAATTAGCTAAGGCAATATGACTACTCTTGTAAATTTTTAGACTAACATCCTCCTTTTTGTCACTAGTTTGGTTTTTCAATGGAAGATTGTTGCCATAGTTGTAATATTGTTGTTGATTAATATAAGGATACTTCACTTACTTAAAAACATAAGGTTATGTCAATTTTATATAAAGATAAAGTAATTGAAAGTATAAAAAAAATCTTATATTTTCCTTTTTGAGTACGTGCAATATATTTAAGTCTTACTATGGACTTGATATATGGCA